>PVJO010011190.1:0-60841 GCA_004026905.1 Hystrix cristata
GCTGATGGACGGGGTGGGGAAATCCAGCACGCTGGCTACTTTTCAATTTGACTGGATTGAGGGAAGCTTGGAACATTGGTAAAGCACACTCCTGGGTGTGTCTGTGAGGGTGCTTCCAGGAAGACCTTCACGTGGGTAGGCAGACAGGGTGGGCAGAACCTGCCCTGAAGGAAGATGGGAATTTTCCATAGACAGGGAGCCCCGATGGATAAAAAAGGGGGGAAGTGTCACAATGCTCATGCTGGACCCTTCTTAAATGCACCCTTCTTCCTTCCTTCCTTCCCTCCTTCCTTCCTTCCCTCCTTCCTTCCCTCCCTCCTTCCTTCCCTCCCTCCTTCCTTCCCTCCCTCCTTCCCTCCCTCCCTCCCTCCTTCCCTCCCTCCCTCCTTCCCTCCCTCCCTCCTTCCCTCCTTCCCTCCTTCCTTCCTTCCTTCCTTCACCCCTGGCTATGAGACTCCAGATTCCACAGTCCTTGAATGTGGACTTGTACCAGCAGCTCCCCAAAGGGCTTTCGAAGCTTTCAGTCTGACTGAGGCTGTCTTATTGGCCTCTCTTTCCTGTTCTGAAGCTTCCAGCTTCTTGGAGTGGCAGCTACTCACTTCTCTGTCTCTCCAGTCTGCAGAAAGCCATTTCAGTGTCTGATCAGGTGACTCAATCAGATTTTACACACACGCACACACACACACATATATAAATATAATTTGTTTTGGTTCTTTTCCTCTAGAACCCTAATGAATACACTGAGTAAGGCCTGTGCGTATTCTTCTTGCCCTCTTTGCAATCTTTCTTCTTTGAGACTGTGAGCCAGGGCCCTTCCTGAAATGAGGGTCTTATGATCCTCCTATCAGACAAGATAGGTCAAAGAATTATTCTTTTTTGGTTTGGGTTTGGGTTTGGGTTTTTCTGCAATACTGGGGAGCAAACCAAGGGTCTCACCCATGCTACCCAAGAACTCTATAACCCCGGCCCTCAGAGAATTTTTAAAGACTACTTCCAAGACAGAAAGGCAGGAAAAGGTTAGTTTCTTTCATCTGCCAAGGGCAGGAGAAATTCTACTTTCCACGGCCTGCCTTGGGGAGGGAGTCACGAGTCAGAAACCATCAGTAAACATTGTGCATGCACGCTTGCCTCTGTGTGTGTGTGTGTGTGTGTGTGTGTGTGTGAGAGAGAGAGAGAGAGAGAGAGAGAGAGAGAGAGAGAGAGAGAGAGAGAGAGAGAGAGAGACAGTACTATGCCGTGGCTCATTCTCAATGGGGTGGACACTAGAATTCATCTGCGGGAGATGGCCTGAAGCAAGCGCACATCCAGTGTGTGCTCCGAGCCTCCGCTTCTCCAGTGTAACAGGACAGCGTTCTCCTGTGTCGGGGGCGCGTGCGCCAGCAAGGCTCTGGAGGCTTTCTAGAGCAACCCTTTTACTTCATTATACTTCATGCACCCACTCCTGCCACACACCACATAGTAGAGATCCGTGTTCCTCGCAGGTATGAGCCAGTATTTTAAAGAACTGATCGTCTAGAAAGAATCTTAAATTATAAGCAAATTCCTAAGTCCAGAAATGCTGTTGGCCCACAATGGATTCTATGTATGACTCAGAACTCTGCTCATGAGCTCTGAGACTGGGGCCCAAACCCGTCAAAAAAGTGCTCCATGGCGATGGGCTGGCCATAGCTGTCTTTATTTGGAAGTCCTGAGGGGAAAGCATAACATGATATAACCCTCGGCCCTAAGCTCTGTGACACAGGGAAAGTACAATGAGCAGGTGGCACAGGACTCAGCTCTGAGCCTGTAACCCACTCAAGTGATTCCTGCATCCACCATTAACACCTTCCTGAGCTCTACAGTGTTACAAAGCAATTCACACTGCTGAGTGAGCTGGCAGCTATTTTAAATAGAGTATTCTCATTAAACAATATAAAGATGGTGATATAAAGTTAATGAAACCAACACGGTGAATTTGAATGTTTTTTAATTTGCATTGTAAAGTATGTAAAATATCTTATTCAACTAAATATTGTCCAATATGGTAAATTTTGATCCTCAATCATAAATCTTAAGAAAACTATTAGTGGGAAATCATCCATATTGGCTTAGTCCATTGGAACCTTTACGGTCTAGGTCCATTTGGGTTATTACAAAAAAATTGGAGGACTTATAAACAACAGAAATTTATTTTTCACAGTTCTAGAGGTTGGGCCACCCAAGACGAAGGTGCCACCAAATACAATTGCCGGTGAGGATGCCTTTTCTGGTTCTTAGATGGCAGCTTCTTGCTGCTAGTCTCTTTTATAAGGGCACTAATTTAATCACCTCCCAACGGCTTTATCTCCTAATTCCACCACCTTGTGGAGTTAGGATTTTACTACAGAATTTTGAGGGATACAGACATTCAGATCAAAGCACTTACCTTATACCATACATACAAAAATAACTCAAAATGGATTTAAAACCTAAACTTGAGACCTAAAACTATAAAAATTTTAGGAAAAATATAGAGAGAGCAGCTTTATGACACTGAATTTGGCAAATATTTCTTGGCTCAAAGTGACACCAAAAACTTGTAAAAATAGATAAATTGAACTTCATTAAAATTAAAAACTCTGAGGCATGAAGGGGCACAATCAACAGTGAAAAGGCAACCCATGGAATAGGAGAAAGTATCTGTAAGTCACATATCTCATGAAAAATATATATACAGACATGTGTCCAAAAAAGATGTACAAATGGCCAAGTATATGAAAAGTTATTATCACTAGTCATTAAAGAAATGCAAATCTAAACCACAATACATCACTCACAGCTAGCATTAAAAAAAGAAAGTAACAAGGGTTGGCGAGGAGGTAGAGAAACCCTACAAATAAATTAGTACAGCCTCTGTGGAAAACAATACGGTAATTCAAAAAATTAGAAAATTAAATACCTTGTGATCCAGAAATGCTACTTCTGGCCATATACCTAAAAGAACTGAAAGCAAAGAGTCAACCAGATTTGTACTCCTATGTTCAGAGCAGCGTGATTTACAATAGCTGGCCTGGAAGCCACCCAAATGTGCACTGACAGATGGATAAGTGGATAAACAAAGTGTAATCGTCTAGTACAAAAGAGTATTATTCAGCCTTTAAAATGAAATTGGGACACAGGCTACATTATAGACAAACTTTAAGGACAATACGCAAAGTGAAATAAGCCAGCCACAGAAAGACTAATACTGTATGATTCTACTTCTCATAAGGCATCTAGAGTAGTAAGACTCTTAGAACAGAAAGCACCCTGGAGGCTGCCAGGGTCTGGAGGGAGGGGAAATGGGGAGGTTTGTTTAATGAGTATGAAAAAGTTTAGAGATTGTAGAACAATGTGAACGTACTTGATACCACTGAACTGTACACTTCAAAGTGGTTAAGATGGTACATTTTATGTTATGGATATTTTAACATAATTAAAGCCTAAAAGGCAAATATTTGAACAGTGTCAGTGGTTTTTCTTGTGGGCATCAGGAAGCACCCAAATTCCCACAGGAAGGGCTTTCGTCATGGCACAGGAGAAATCTGCCTTTGAAGGTGCATTAATTTAAAATTCTCTGTTTTCCTAAACTTTATTTATTTGTTTTCATTTTTTGAGACAGAGTCACACTGTGTGATCCAGGCTGGCCTTGAACTCACTATGTAGTCCAGGTCAGCCTCAAACTCATGGTGATCCTCCTGCCTCAGCTTCCCAAGTGCTGGGATCACAGGTGTGCGCCACCACACCTGGCCATATTCCTGAACTTTAGTACAATGTATTTGTGCCAGGCTTTTACCTCACTTGATTAAAAACAAAAAGCCCATGTTTGATGCATGTTGTATTGTGTTTGAGGCCGTCTTTCCCAGGCAGCTGCATCCCCTAAAGCCTACGCTGCTCCTACACTGTGAGTTTCTGACTGAAAGAGAAAGGAGTCCTTTGCTAATCTTTTTTTGACCTGGGAAAGTGGCCCCTTACAAAGTGTTCGGTGAGATGTCGGCAATAGGACAAGGAAGGCTGTGCAGGCAAGATCGTCCCCATGCTACGGTTGAGGAGACTGCGGCCCAGAGAGGTGAAGCCACTTGCTGTTAAATGTGTTCACAGCAGAGTTGGGTTCCCATGCAACAGTCTGATCCCCTCCAGATCTCATGCTGATGGTATATGGAAGTAAGGCCTTTAGGAGGTGAACAGGCTATCAGGGCTCCGCCTTCATGAATGGATTAATGCTGCCATCTCAGGAGTGGGTTTCTGGTGGAAGGATAAAATCTGGTCCCATCCTCTGTCTTGCACGCTCACTTGGCCTTCCACCTTCTACCATGAGGTGATGCATCACAATGCTTTTGGACTTCCAAGCTTCCAGAACCACCAAGCCCAGTAAGTTCCTGTTCATTATAAATCACTTGATCTCTGATACACTCTAATAGCAGCTAAAAATGAATTAATCCTCCTGTGCAAGTTCCCTTCTTGTCCTCTGGTTCCTCTACGGATCTGGACACTTGGATAAAGGTAGAGGAGACAGCCTGTAATCCCAGAACTTTTGAGGCTGAGGCAGGAGGATTGCTGTGAATTCAAGGCCAGCCTGGCCTACATAGTGAGCTCAAGGCTAAACTAGGCTACATAGCAAGACCCTGACTCAAAAAAAAAAATTGTTTTCTTCCCTTTTCACATTTTCTAGTCTACATTTTTGTCTTTATTTACACTTATAGTTTCTCATACCAGAGAAACAAGGTGATATGTACTCATACGTATCTGGTTTATTTCACTTAAGAGTACGTTCTCAAGGTGCATCCACTTACCTATAAATGTTTCAAGTTAATCCTTTTTATGGCAGAGTAGTACTCCATTGTATTAAAAAACCACATCTTTATCCATTCGTCAGTTGCTGGGTATTTGGGTTCTTACCAAGATTTGGCTATTACAAACTGTGTAACATGTACAGGTACAAATTAACTATGATGAATATGATTGTTATGTATGTCTAAAATGTACCAATAAATCTTGGTTAGAGGAGACAGTCCATAGGGCAGCATGCTGGGATGCCTCTTCCCTCCCAAGCCCCTGCTCCCCAGGCCGACTGAGGGAAGACCCTTTCACTCCATGAATAAAATGAGATAAAAAGTGTGAGCTAATTGTGGGCCTACAGTCACCAGCTTCATGTGGCCTGATTGCTGTGGGAATTCCCAGGCACCACGTCCCCAGCTTGCCCCAGGCTCTAGTTAAGCCTCCAAGTATTATTGGATCTAACATTATGTAAAACTGCATATTTAGTATTTGGAACAACAATAAAATAGGGATTAATAATGAATTCTGGAATTAGGGGGGGATCATGGGCCACAATGGCAGCAGCTCCTGAGGACTCCTCCCCTCCTCTCTGCACCTCAGTCTGCTCAGGGGGGTGCGGGGGGGCTCTAGCAGGCCAGCCCCACCTCTGGGAGGAGGCCTGGAGGGCAGGCATCAGGATAAAGCAGAGAGGGCCACCCTCATTGTCTTCTGCTTCCCAGCAAGTCTGGACCAAAAGACAGAGCTGCTTGGATCTCTGTCACGTCCCAGCCCAGTGCAGTCATCTGAAGCAGGTAAGGAGAGGGCCACAGAAGAGAGCACAGGAGCTGGTGTGTGTGTGTGTGTGTGTGTGTGTGTGTGTGTGTGTGTGTGTGTGGTGTGGGGGAGGATTGGACCTGGGTTCCAGAGGGAGTTCTGCTGCTTAATTCGCAGATGGTCTTGAGTTAGCTACTTAACTGTACCTAACTCTCATCTGTGAAATAAGATGACAACTGGAACCTGTCACGGTTGCAGGGAGGCTCAAATGAAACAATTCATGTGAGGTCATAGCCAGGACACAGCATGTAGTCAGGAGTCACTAGAGGACACATCTGTATTGTTGTTTTAAAACTCAAACATGGGGCTCAGTGGTTAGAGTCCTTGACTAGGAAGTACAAGGCCCCGAGTTTGACCCCCAGCACCAAAAGAAAAAAAAATTCAAACGTGTCACAATCATCATTGTTAGTCAAGGGCGTGAGCAGGGCAAGGCAGAAATATTTCTAGAAGCAAGGGATCTGCCTTCCACCTCCCTCCCCCAGGCCCCACCCCACATCCAGAAGTGCTCCAGCTGCTAGTCGCCAGCAGGCCTGGGCACACTCCTACTCGCCCAGGAGGCCTCCCTGGTGGCCACACTCTTCTGTGGGGTCCACAGTCCCCATGAGTTATGAGGGCTCTTTTCCTCCCCAGAGCCAGTGAGGGAAGAGAATTCTTTCCTGGCAATCACAAGAACAAGAGCGCGATCACATGAGCTGCGTGTTCCTGGTACACAAAGCCAGCTGGGGCCAAGCCTTGCGTGCATTTCCTTTCTAGGGCCCTCTCACTGAGTTGATCACCTTAACCCATTTCGTAGATGACGGGCAAACCCAGTTCTTCATTCTCGCTCTGCTGGCACATGGCCTGTCAACCCCCTCAGTAGGGTTATTTAACCTGTGCTGTTAACCACTGCTCCACACAACCTGTGCTCTGGCTTCCTGCTTTACCTTCGGGCTCACTATGAGTTGGGTGAGTTTGCTGTGGATTCACTGGCCATGTCAGGGCATTCTGAGTCAGAGGCTCGAGGACGCCCCTGTGCCCTCCAGTGGTATATGGTTCCTCAAGCTTTCAAACTGCCCCCTGCCCACCACCTTGAAGAGCAGGTCCCTGAGCTTCAGGGTGCTGCCACCTCGTGGCCAGCGGCCTGGAAGGGCTGGCAGCAGGCCCTGTCCCAGCGAGTGTTACTGCAGGCTGACCAGAGGAACACCCCGCTGCAGGCCGGGCAGCTGGACTCCAGAGAACTTCCTCTGTGAGGCACAACAGCTTCATGGTGAGGCTCAGGAGTTCTCACCCACCGGCTTCAGGTCCTCTTCTGACACCGCTGGAATGCGTGACCTTGAGCAAGTCAACTGACTGCTCCAGTGTAACGCAGGCAGCCTCCCCGTGTTGAGGCCCGAGGACCAGCAAGAGCCTGGAAGCTTTCTAGAGAAACTCTTTTACTTCATTATAATTTTAAATGAAACTTGTGTGAAACTCACGCACACTAGGAATTCAACTCCAGAACCATGCTTTTTTAAAGCAAAAACTGAGGCCTTGGGAGAATTTAAGAGTTTGTGCCGGCTGGATTAGATTCCTCCAACAGCTGCTCTTCCCAGGATGCATTTCTGCTCCACAGTCAGAAGTTTTGCTAAAAGCAGCTCTCATTTATCAGTGCTCACTACATGCCTGGCGTTTTTCACACGTCTTATAACATAGCTTCCTACTTTAGGTTACGTGTTCACTTGGGCCATTTCCGGCCATTTTGAGTCACAGAAAAGCAAGAACTCCCCCACAACCTCCAGTGGTGCAAGCCCCTCCGCTCAAACTTTCAAACCATCTCCTGCTTTGGCCTTGCACCTCCCAGTGGCTTTTGAGCTTCCAATTATTCATCTATCCACCCATCCATCCATCAGGAAGGTGCAATTGTCTGCACTGATTATTCCCACATTAAATAGCCGAAAACTGAGGTTCAGATTCAGAGAGACTTCCGAAATTGTTTGGGGACACACAGCTGTTACATGAAGGAGTAAGCCTTAGGCCCAAGTTGCCTGGCCCTCACAGTGCTGAGGTAAGAGTTTTGGCGGGGGGAGTGCGGTTAGCTCAGTGGTAGAGTGCTTGCCTGGGTTTGATCCCCAGCACTGACCCCCACAAAAAGAACAAAGAGTTTCAGGGCAAGGTTTGGGGAGGCTGTTGTGCTGTCTCAGAAGGTGAAGACTGTCTACTCACTGATGTGATATTCTCAGAATCCCCACGTCAGATGCCCCCCAGCCAACAAGAGGCTGTCACAGCAAGGGAGGCGAGAGGAATGAAGCTTGCACCAGCAGGACGGGGGAGCGCTCCCCAGATCTCACCCTCCGGCTCCTCTGGCCCCACCTCGTCTGGAAAGGCAGCAGCAGACACTGCTATCTCTGTAGGAACCTTTCCCCCAAACCCGGGCACTTCCTGAACGTACAGCCTGGGCAGGACTTCCTCTTGCTAGATGAATCCCTGGTTGTTTCCGTTCTCATTTTTTTTTTTTTTCTGTTCTGATCCACGTTATTTAGGGCACAAAGACTGAACCCTTCTCCCCACACACCATCCCACACCAGCGCTGTGAGTGTGGACAGTGTCCTCTCCTCTTCTGAGGCATGATTGCGATGCAGGGAGGTGCGGAGGGGTTGGCCCATCCCAAGAAAGGAAAACTTAGGCCTAGAGGTGCGGTAAGACTAGCGCAGGCTCACATACCTAGAGGTGGCAAGGTCCCCCGCCAGACTGCTGCCCACTGCCCTGCTCTACTGATGGGCAGGAATATCTGAGTATCACTGAGGTCCTGCCTAGCTACAAGGCCAGAAAGCATTGAGGAGGAGGCCCTTTTGTGTGGTTTGGGGACACTCAACAGGCCAGCTGATATTTGGGCTCAAGAGAGCAACGTGGGGAAAGGCTCTGAAACATGGTGAGCCGCATTTGTCCCGGCAGGCTCAGTTCCACGTGCATTTGCAGCCCTGGACACGCCTCTCATTGGCGTGTGGGTTTCCAGTTATTCACCCTCCTTCAGGGAAGTGCAGCCATCTGCCCCGATTGAGGTTATGCATAAAGCATCCTGACTCCAGAAAACTACAAACGGGGAACCATCTTCAATTCGGTGGGTTTTTTTGAACGAAGATTTATTGGTACATTTTAGATATACATAACAATTGCATTCCTCATAGTTAATTCGTACCTGTACATGATACATCTCTTTTTTTTTTTTTCCTCTTTCCCACCACCCTCTTCAACTCCTTCCTCTAGGGTCTTGCTATGCAGTTCAGGCTGGCCTTAAACTCACGATGTGGCCTAGGACAGACTCAAACTCATGACAATCCTCCTGCTTCAGCCTCCCAAGTACTGAGATTACAGGCATGAGCCGCAATGCCCAGCATACCATCCTCAATTTGAAAAAGAAAATTTGCAAGAAACTTACAACTTGATACCATACTTAATTATCAGAAACTAGAAAATTTGCCACTCAAGAACAAGACAAAGATGTTCCTTCACACTACTCCTTTTCAACATCATACTGAAAGTCTTAGTGAAAGAAATAAGACCATAAAAGGAGTTAGAACATATACATATTGGGAAGAAAAAATCAAATTCACTTTATTTTTGAAAAATGATGTAATTTTCTATGTATAAAATCTGAAATAACTGACTAGAAACCACACTTGGAAATAATGATTATAAAAGGTTTCAGATACAAGATTAATATAAAGATGTCAATTAGCTTCCAATATACAAGCAATGAACAAGGGGAATTTGAAATTAAAAATACAATGTAATTTACATTATCACCCATGTGAAAGGAATATTTAGATATAAATCTTACAAAACATCTAACAGCAATGTCAGGAATGCTACAAAAATAAGAGAAATCAAGGAAAATAAATGGAGAAATAACCCTTGTTCTTGAGTAGGAAGAGTCAATATTGCCAAAATGCCAGTTCTTTCTACCTTTTTAGATTCAATGCCCAGTCAAGATCCCACTAATTTATTTTGTGGATATTAACAAACTGGTTTTCATAGTTTATGTAGAAAGACAAAGGACACAGAAAAGCCAGATATGATATTGAGGAAGAACAAAGTTGAAGGATTGACCCTACTCAATTTCAAGATTTACTATTAATAATCAAAACAGTGGAGTATTGGTAAAAGAATAAACAAAGAGATCAATGGTACAAAATAGATCAGAAATAGACCTACATAAATATAATAAACTGGTTATTGACAAAGAAGCAAAGAGAATACAGTGGGGGAAATTATCTTTTGAACAAATGGTGCTAAGACAAATGGACATCTATATGCAAAAAAAAAAAGAGAGAGAGACAATCTAGACACGTGGACACAGATCTTACCTTCTTCACAAAAAGTAACTCAAAATGGATCATAGACCTAAATTTAAATGTAAAACTACAAAAACTTGTAAAAGATAATTCAGAGAAATCTAGATGACTTTGGAGTTAATGATGAGGTTTTTAAACATAGCACCCAAGGCACAGTCTATAAAAGAGTCAATAAACTGTATTTTGCTGAAGTTTAAAACTTCTTCTTTGCTACTCTCAGTAGAAAAAGAAAACCAGCTACTGGCTCCATAAAAATATTTGATAAAGAACTGTTGCCCAAAACTCAACAATAAGAAATCAAACAACCAGATTAAAAAAAGGACAAAGGATCTGGACACCTCACCAAAGAAGATACAAAGATGGCAAATAAGCATATTAAAAGATATTCAACATTTTATGTCCTTAGTTTAAAACAACAATAAGTTACCAGTGCACACCTAATGCAAATCTAAACATGGATAATGCCAGACGGTGGTGACGATGGGGAGCACCAAGAACCCTCATGCATTGCTGGTAGGAACGTGAAACAGTGTGCCCGCTTTGGAAGATAGGCTGGCAGTTTCTTACAAAACTAAACATACTCTTACCATACAACCCTGCAATCCTGGCTCATACAAAATGAACGTATGTCCACACAAAAATCTGCACACCGATGTTTAAAATAGCTTTATTTATAATTGTCAAGACTTGAAAGCAACCAAAGCATCCTTCAGTAAAATGGATAAAGAAATCGATAAACGCACTGTGGTACAGCCAGACAGTGAAATATTATTCACTGTTAAAAAGAAATAAGCAATCAAGCTAGGAAAACACATGGGCAGACTTTAATAAAATTATTAAAAGAAAGAAATCAATCCGAAAAGGCTACCTATTATATGATTCCAATTATAAGATACTCTAAGAAAAGACGAAACTCTGAAGACACTAAAATATCAGTGGTCAACGGGGATTAGAGAATGAGTATGTGGAGCATAGAGAATTTCTAGGGAAGTGAAACTATTCTGCAAACTTTCTATACAATAAAATGTAAAACTGTAAGTTCACAGCTTGCCAGGTTTCTGCCTGTCGCACTATTTTACCACCTCCCTTTCTTCAGTGCTGCAGATTCTCCCATGTTGCTTTCCAGTTGTTATAGTTGAACTGTGCCCACCCCTTCCCCAATTCATTTATCGAGGACATCCCAGTTTCTCAGGACGTGACCTCATTTGGGAATAGTGTCTAGACCAACAGTTTGAATGAGGTCACTGAGGTGGGCCCTCATCCAATACATCTGTTGTTCTCCTAAAAAGAGGAAATTTGGAATCAGACATGCACAGAGAGGACACAATGTGACGATGACGGCAGGAGTCTGCATAAAGTGTCTACAAGCCTCAGAATGCCACAGATTGCCAGCAAACCACCAGAAGGTGGGTGAAGGATGAAACATTCTCTTTCATACAACTCATAGCAGGAACCAACCGTGTCAGAACCTTGATCTTGAACTTCAAGTCTCCAGAAATGTAAGGCAATAAATTTTTGTTGCTCAAGCCACCTAGTTTTTGGTACTTTGTTATGCACAGCAGCCATAGCTAGTTGATACACTGGTCAATTCCTCTCTGCAAAGGTATTCCAACATTCTGACTTCTACCACCTAGTATGGCTTAGTTTTTCCTGGTCTTGTACTCCATGTTTATAGAATCATACAGTCTATACATTTTGTGCCCGATTTCTTTTGTTCTGTATAATATTTCTGGGACTCATTTATGTTATATGTATCATTATTTCATTCTTTTCTTTAGTGCTTTGTAATGTCTTATGGTGTGGTGGACTTGTTATTGTGGTCAACTTGAGCAGGAACACCCAGCTGAACTGAGCTGATGTCGTTCCGGGTGCAGAAGATCCACCTGAGGACTATTGCCGACAAAGCATAAAGGAGAATGGGAGCAGAAGATAGGCGCCGGCTGTTTCCCAGAAGCTCTGTTGTGGCTGGTTCTCCTGAAGAGAACTTGGCTGTTCTTCTCGCAGAAGGAGCTCGGGGCCTTGCTGTCATCGGGGATGGCTGCTGTTTTCTTCGGGAGAGCTCTGGTCTTCATCTCCACTGTGAGTGTCATACACTGACTCCAGTATAGATTTCCTCAGGCTTCTAGTGCAGGTATGGACTTACATGAGACAGTGCTGTGGGCTCCCAGCCCTTGATTGGATCCTTCGGGTCTCCAGTTCTTTGTCTATACATAGATATTCTGCATTCTTCCTGCATTTGGCTTGTGTGTGTGAATGTTGTAATGTGTTAATGTCCTATATTAAATCCGCTCTCCTGCAAACCATTGACTCCAGAAAAGTAACCAATACACATAGTATACATATGTTGCAATTTATTTACCAGTTTTCCCATTAATGGATGTTTGGGTTATTTCTAGTTAGGGGCTAGTAAAATAAAATGTCTATGAACAATTGTGCAGGGTTTGCATGTGTGTGTGTACATATTGAGGATGTTTCTGTTTTCTGTTTATTCTCTTGTGTTTTAGAGAGTATGTCTTGTATCAGAATGCCTGGCAATTTGTTTTTATTAACCGTGGACCAAATTTAGTGGTTAATGAAAAACTGTAGAAACCTGTATGTAGCTTTGTCTAGCAAAGGTTTAATTTTCTTCTAGAATGTAGTCCAAGGAGAGGGAATGAGATCATTCTAGGCTAGGTTTCAGTCTTCTCTAGACCCAGTCTATTTTGGTTCGCCCTTAGTTCTACGAGTACCCCAGGGGGTCTCATTTGAAAACCCAGGGCATTCAACAAGACCCTTCTTCAGCTGACCCTCCCATGAGATCGCCAGAGGCTCTGCTTAGCTCTCAGCTTTTTAGCTCTTGTTTATTTGAGGTTTCAGCCTCTCATTCCAGCTTTGAAATCAGCAGACAACTTAAATGTGGGACAGAAAGGTGAGCTCCCTGCTCTGTGGTTCTCTTGGTCTTTTGAGTCCTGAAATCCAGTGTGTGTCTCCCCGTCCTGTGAGACACTTGAGCATGCTCAGCTGCCAATTTCTGCTCAGACTCTAAAGCCGTGTTGCTTTTAAGTTTGCTAATACCTCAGAGGAGAGAAGGGCAGCATGTTGGGCTTCATTAAATGAGTAGGTTTTCCTTCTCGCTGAGGCCTCAAGTCTTCAAGTCCTGGATTCCTGTTGCTTTCCAATGCCTTTCAGACTGATTTTTTTTTTTTTGGTGATACGTTTTAGATACACATAATGATAACATTCATCACAGTGAATTTGTACCTGTACATGAAATATCTTGCTTCTTTTTTCCCATTCCCCTCCCCTCCCTGCAACCCCACTTCCCCTCCTTATTTACGAAAGCTTTGTTTCCATTTTTCTCTCCTTCTATTCTTTTTCTTGTCCCTCCTTTCCCACCCTGCTTGTTCCCTTTCCCACTTGAACAATTTCTTCCCTTTTCCCGATATAATACATTTTAGTCTTTATTTAGGCTTTGTTTCTCACACCAGAGAAACAATGTGGTATTTAAACATGTGTGTCTGATTATTTCACTTAAGAGTATGGTCTCAAGGTGCATCCATTTACCTAGAAATGTCTCAAACGTATCATTCTTTATGGCAGAGTAGCATTCCATTGTATTTAAAAAACCCCACATCTTCTTTATCCATTCATCAGCTGATGGGTATTTGGGCTGTTTCTAAGATTTAGCTATTACAAACTGTGCCAGGGCTGAGGATTTAGCTCAGTGGTTAGAGTGATTGCCTTGCAACCACAAGGTCCTGAGTTTGATCCCCAGCACCAAAAAAAAAAAAAAAAAAAAAAAACTGTGCCACCATAAATATGGGTGTACACATATTGCTGTGGTATGATGCCGTTAATTCTTTCAGGAAGGTACCAAGAAGGGGACTAGCTGGGTCAAATGGGACCTCTGTCCTAGCTGATTTTTAAAAACCTGTTGTTTATAGTTGTTCTTAGTGGGAAGGATAGTCTGTTACCTCCTATTCCATGGGAGCTGAAACCTCATCATTAATCCTTTAGGTAGCTCCCATTGGTTGACTCTGTGCTGCACTGGGCACCATACATGAGCTTCCTGCTGTGTGACAAACTACCTGAGAAAAGCAGCTGCAGGGAGGAAAGACTTACTTTGGCGCGTGGCTTCGGAGAGTTTAGTCCCTGGACAACTGGTTCCATTGCTTTTAGGCCTGTGGGGAGGCAGAAACATGGTGGAATGGCATGGCAGTGGAAAGAGGGGAGAGAGGGAAAGAGAGAATGGGAATGAATATCAGAGAGGGCAGCGGACAAAATACATCCTCAAAGTCCGCCCACTAACCCATCTCACCCCGTTAGGCCCCATCTCCTAACAGGTCCATTTAGCTAATGAACTCATCAGCGGATCAACCCAGTTAATAATGTTAAAGCCCTCACAATCCAATCATTTTCCCAAAGCCCATCAACGGCCAACCAAGCCTACCACACAATGAGCCTTTCATGGGACATTTTAGATTCCAATCACAATCATACCTAAGCAGTTTAATGCTCTCTTTTTTCTGAATACTCGCAACAGTCCTTTGAAGTAGATGTTACAGTTCCCATTTCATAGATGGAAAGCGTGAGGCTCCGAGAGGTGAAAAGATTCACCTGGGATGAGGGAAGTTCCTAAAACAAAGCTTGAATCAGCTTTAACTGACATAGCCTGGAGCCTCGACCTTTAACCGTTAGGCAACTAGCCTCTCTGGCCTTGAGGTTTAGAGTCGGCTCCAAGGTCTCCTTTCTCCAGGAAGCCCCCCAGAACACTTCCAGAGGTTTCCCCTCTCTAAAATGGGTTCACATCATTTGTCACCTCCACAGGGCGGCAGGTAAGGAAGGCGATTTGAACACACTGGTAGTGAGGGGTTGGTGCTATAACAGCATCCAGTTAGAGCTCATGGTGCTGGGCGACTGTTCACCTGGCCTCGGCCAGACTGCTCGCGGAGCGGCAGAGCCCGGAGCGTGGGCGGATGTGACAGCCTTCTGGGAGCTCCTCCTGTGAGTGGCTCTTCTCTGCCTCCCCGTGCCCCACTCTTTCCTGGGACACTCCGGGGACTGTACCGCTGACCACAGCTGCCTGGCCAGTCCTGGTTGGCCAGAAGGCGGTCCTCAGAGTCTGGGGTTCCTACCCGTAGACCCCTGCCCGCGAAGCCCTCCTTGCTGGCACACCAGGGCTGCTTCTGCCTCGCTGGACAGCGGGCCGGGCGAAGTCTGCCGACACCCTGGTGTGTAGTCGTAGAGGCTGGCGGCACTGGGACCCAGGACAGAGCCCCACCTCTCTGGAGGCCTCTCCAGATGGCATCCCAGGCTGAGGTTTCCTGGCTCTCAGCAGCGGCTTGCGCTTCTGCAATGGAAAATTACACTTCCATTTTCTTTTCTAAAGGGAAAAAGAAAGAAAGAAACAAAACTGAAGTGACTTCTGACACATTACTTTCCCGAGCTGCAGCCACAAACGGCCTTCCAGGCCTTGCCCCAGCCCAGACCTACTCCCTTGAGCGCACTCACAGCTGCAGGGCTAATGCCAGACGTGCCCCCGGCAACAAGGTGGGCGACGTCAGAAGGACTGGGAGCCACAGGGAAGACGAGAGGAAGGCTTCTTGCCAACCACGCACCTGAGCGGCGTTTCTTGCTTCGGCCAGAGGCAGGATTATGAGGGCTGGGTCTCTGTCTCCCCAGATAAATTAGGATGCAAGAGATAAGAGAGAGCCTCTTCAGGGACTTCCCTCAGTGGGTGATTTCTGTCGGCTCTAGATGGCTCAACAGAGCAGAGTAAGGTCACACAGATCAGCTGTGAATCCTTCCTGAGGGATTCTTTCTGAGCCGCAGGACTGGTTCCCAGGAGTGAATGCTGAGTTCTCGGCCAGGCCTGAGGGAACAAAGGCCCACCCCAGTTGTCCTGGGTTCGGCCTGTACTCCTGCCTTGGAGAGGCTTTCTGCAAGCAGGACCCAAAGGGGCTTGTGGGCAGAGGCGCTGTGTGTCTGTACACCAGGGAAAAGGGGCATCCTGAGAGGCCAAGCCGTGCTGTCAGACCAGGAGGTCTCCGTTAACCAACTGCATCCAGAGAACGGGAGGGGCAGGGCGATGAGGACTTGGAGTGATACTGACTGCATTCCACCTAGAAGAGCTCTCGTCCCACGGCCTTTGAGGACCAGACTCCCAGTCGTGGTCTATCAGTACTTGATCAGGCCATGTGTCTAGGTGTCTCCTCATTTAGCCAATTGGGTGATGTGTCCTCAGACACTTGCTGTGGCCGGGAGCTGAGGCCACTTCCATATGAGAAGTGGGATGCACTCTGCCTTTGGGAGGCCCCAGGGAGACAGGAGAGGAGCTCGGGGAACACAGGGGTAGAGCACACAGAACTCTGGCATGAAATGCAAATACGGGGGGAGGGTGGGTGGCAGGCAGTGAGGGAGGTTCTCTCTGCTGCAGATGTCAGAGGACAGAGATGAGGGTCGCTTTCCCCAGGGAAAAAAGCCTCACAGAAGATGTAGCAACTGAGCCTTGAAAGATGAGCAATACTTGAACACGGAGTTTGGGATAGAAGATGTGTCCTTAGAGAAGATAATAAGGGCAAAATCCTGGAGGTAGGAAAGTGTATTACTTGTCTGACGGCACTCAGCCCTTGGTTCCTATTGAAGGGACAGCAGATTCTGGGCCACATGCGGTATGTGGATATGGCAGGGAGTTTGTGCCCCTCAAATCTGTGGAGGAACAAAGTTGAGCATTGGAAATGGCCGCTCATGCATGCCAATGAGATTCCAAAGGACCAATTCTTGGAGATAGAATTGTGGGACAAATAATGTGTGCATTGCCCACTATGGCAGACAGTACTACTTGCCTGCACGGAGCCCATATGGGATTTTTAGCAAGCCATTGCTTGGCACTGTCCACTTTCTCCATCATGCTCTGTTTTCTGTCCAGTGGTAAAGGCAAGATGCGTGCTCCTTTCACAAGGGAAAGCACTGAGCACTGGACCTGGCCCGGAGAAAGTACTTGGAAGGTGCTAGCTGGTTTTATTCTGCCTTGGGCTCTCCCGCAGCCTTTCAGATGCCCAGGAGCAGGTGGGCTTCCTCTCATGTCCCATCACACTTCCAGAGCTAGAAGCACTACTCTTCTCTGCACTGGGTGCTCCCGGGAGCGAGTGCTTGATTGCATCTCCTTTCTGCAGCAGCTGCTTTGGCTCCAGTCCCAAAGGAGGGTTCAGCAAGGGTTTGTTCTGTGACTGTCAGATGCAAGGAGGTATAGCCTCTTGTGAAGCAGGGCTGGTTGTCCCCAAATTACCAACAGACAACCAAAGACCCAACCTGCAAGCTGGTATGCTTTATCCCTTCCACAGAAGGATGAGTATATCTATCTTATGGTAAACTAAAATGCAGACAGGAAAGGTGGTATGTCCCACTCTCAGAGCAATGCTAGAGGTAGAACCAGTTGTCACCAACCCAGCTTGGGTAGAGTGACCAACTCTATGGAGGCATGGCTCGAATTGGCTAGATGTGGCCCAGGGGTCCCTAAGGAGATCAGGCTGTCCAGGCTCAGGAAGCCACAGAGGTATGTCTGTGTTGCATCCTTCCCAGCCTCTCGAGCACAGAGAGGATGCTCACAGTCTTGCAGGTGAGCTTGGACCACCCCACTCTGGGCCCAGCCGCTTTCCCCAATGTCCCACTGCAGCGGCAGCATGACACCAGCCCACTGCTGGTCGGGGTGGGGGCAGGATGCCCACCTCCAGCTGCTGCTGCCCCAACTCTCCCACCAACATCTGTCCCTGGAGTCCTACCTGGAGAAGGGCAGCACTCTGCTGACCTTCTGTCTCAAGGACCTGAGCCTCAAGAGCCGGATGTGGGTCAACGGGCTGCCACTGAGGTACCCGGAACAAGTCTCCCTGAGCACCATCAGCAGGGTCTCCTTCTGTGATGTCGAGATGTTGGTCCACATGGAGGGAGGCACCTCCCTGGAGGCCTTTGTCTGCTGCTTCCATCTCAGTCCTCAGGCCTGGTTTACCAACACAAGGCTGAGGAGAGTGACGAGTGAGAAGGCATCCTACAGGAGCACCCCCTCCAGGTCCAGGGATGCAGACTTCTGGTCACCTGCAGTTTCTCCACAGTCCTTCCCAGATTCCGAACAGCACTCTCCAGCCAAGCTCGGGAGAAGGAACAGAAGTGCATCTCTAGAGAGAGCCCCCAGACACTACACTCTACTAGCTCTGTCCCTGAGAGCAAGTCTTACTGAATCATGGCTTGAAATATTTGAGCTACATCATGGGAGGCTGACATGCAAGCTTGACATTCAAGGCCTGCTGGCTTCCTGGCTCATAATGAACCAATTCTGCATCACGGAGCAGCCCCAGGGGTGGGGAAGCGCCCTCTGTGGCTAGAGGTAATGAGAACTTCATATACTTTAGAGGCCCTGAGGGGTTCTGGAGAGCCTCTCCCAGCCTTACCCCACATTTTCCCCCTTCTCTGACTAGCAGTTACTTTATGTTGTTCATTTCAAGGGCTGCTTAAAAGCTGGAGTTTGAGGTTGCGGAAGGAATGTGTAGACACATGTAGCAATTACATTTGTGGTAGCTCAGGGTTACCTTCAGCCTTCAAATACCCACAGGCACTTGGGGCTTAGGGAAGCCTGTGTTTAATAAACTGCAAGTATTTCATTAAGCTGGCATACCCAATAGGGTTCCCCGATCCCCAGACGGGCCACATGCATGCCACGTTGTCACGCAGTGGCAGCAGTGGGAAACCTAGAAGAGGTGTAAGAGGAAATTGGAAAGGTAGGGCTCACAATTCTAGAAAGGACACAGGCAGAACTCGGGGCTTCCAGGATGGGATCTGGGGGCCGGGTCTGCCTGGAAACTCATTGTCACCCTCATCCTCCTCATCCTCTCCCTCTCCCATTGTCTGCCACTACTGGAGCAAAGCCTTGGCTGCCCGAAGGACAAAGTCTTCAGAGAAAAGATGTTTCCCAGAGCAAGGAGCTCTTTGAGGACTTATCCTATGAGGCATGGGGTAGAAAGTTGGGTTAGAATTCAGTTCAGCAATTACATTACTTGGGGCAGGTCATATACCATTGTTGGGGGAAGTCTGAAAAAACGGATTGGCAAAGATCCAAGCAGGTCAATGGTGGGAAGATTTTCAGTGAATAGGGGGAGTACAGTGCCAGTAACCACTTACCATGCCATTCTGCCAAGGAAGAGCATGCCTTAGAAATAGCCCTCACCCGTGGGATGGACTCAGATGGTCACCATGATCCCAGACCCCTCCCCACACAAGGCACCGAAGGCATGATGCAGCCATTTGGTGACTCACCTCCTTGGGTCTGCAGCCACCTCCAGCACTTGCCATCTCCACTGGAGAAAAACACTAAGGGAGGCTATAGGAGATTCGACTCCACTCCCAGGCCCTGAGACTTTTCCCCATGAGGAGCATGGCCCTGGACAAGACTCAGCCATGTCCTTACTTGGGGAGCTTCCCCACTGATAAGAAATGAGTCAGGTGTACTCAGATAACAGCCACGAAGCAAGGGAGAGCAAGAGCTGCCAGGGAGGGGCTGGCCAATGCTGTGAAGGGTCCCCTTGGGGCTCCCAAAGCAGTTCCTTATTCATTCAACAAACATTCACTAAGCACAAAGTCGCAGGCTGATAAAGTCTATTCCTCTAGGTAGCTTCAAGAAAGACAAGCATTCAGGAGTTAATGACTTAATTATAGTGGTACCTCAGTTTGCGAATTTAATTCCTTTCATAATTTTGGAGAAGATGGCCATGGTCATGTTTGTCACCCGACGTGGAGTTTTCGAATGGGAACAAAATTTTGTTTGTGAAACAAACTGTTTGCAAATAGAAGTGTTCATGAACCAAGATATTACCGTACGGTATTTGATTACCATCGTGAATGATGCTATAGTCATTTGATTTTCTCTCCTCCAGCTTAGTTTAACAGTTAGCTCTACTGATAAGTGGTGTTGGCTATTGAAGCTTGCGTGTACTTAGCACTGTGCTAGGTGCTCCACAGCCTCATTTAAACCTCACCCCAGATAGAAAAGGGTACTAATCGTGTTTCACCAGGGAGGGAACTGAGGCCCAGAAAGGTAAATTCTCTTGCCCCAACTATATCACTCATGAGCTCTGTGACTTAGCTGGTTCCTACCTCTATTTCTCCCTCTGGAAAATGGGTAAGACAAGAGTGCCTGCAAGAAGAGCTGTTAGAAGGGAATTAGGGGCAGCAGATGCAAAGTGTTTAGTGCAGTGCCTGGCACTGTTGGCTCTCAGTAGGGTCAGCCATTGCCATGAAACCAGAGAGAGAGAGGACCTAATAGGTACAGACCCAGGAGCTCACCACCACCCCAAAGCTAAAGAAGATTTGAACCCTGGCAAACTGGTCGCAAAGCCCAAAGACTCATCACACTCTGTGGTTCTCCGACTAAGGATTTCCCTGCAGCTGTAGACCTGTGAGGAGGAGATTTTAAGGTGTTCACATACCAAAAGGCCCAATATCAGGGGCCCTAGAATAAGAGACATGCTGTTGGCACTGGCAAGGAAGAGTAGCTACAGGCAGTTTAGCTCATCATTGGAACTGCCTCTCTAGCTCACATGTTAACTTTAAAGGCAGGAAGGATCCTTCACAGGCCAAAGTGCTGCCCACACCGTATGACAAAGTAGCCACCCACGTCGAGAGCCTGAGGCTGGAGCCATGCCTGGACACTGTACCCAAGCAGCAAAGGCTGAAGAGAAGGAGCTGCTAGAGACACCTCAGGGTCCCCAGGGGCTCCCAGAGCCTCTGACAAACCTTGAAGACAAGCCGCAGTGGCAGAGTGCCCCTCTCCAAGGCCTCGGCAAGGATTCTTTCTCCTCCAGGAGGGAACAAACCAGCCCTGCTGAGGTTCCATGAGAGCAGCCCACTCCCCCATGGGGGACTCTGCAACTTGGGCCTTTGGGGTGAAGCATCGGTGAGGCTGAAGGATGACAGGCCAGACACAGGATGGATGGGAGTCAGGACACATCTGGCTTATAGTTTCAGATTCTACTGACTCATGAAATCTCCCTGGGAAACTCAGACTTGGCCTCATCCTGCCCATCCAAGGCTCTGCTCTTCTAGAGTAGAAAAGAACTAAAAGCAGTAGATCCCTAACACCCACCCTGCTCTCCTCACAATTGAAATCTGCAGATGGGCTTCGGGGACCTCATCTACATAGCTGACACCACCTTCCTCTTTGCATAGACAAGCCCTGGGGAAGGTGCTTCCAACATTTTCCTCTGCACTCTGTCAGCTTCACACATGGGGCAGTCCATCTGCCTAAAGGCATTCATGCATGTGAACACACAGATACACAGACACACTCATCCACACAAGCACTATGGTGGCTCCAAGCTGAGACTCGGGGGTCAGACTGCTGCCTTATTTAGAATGGCCTGCTTACTAGGTCTTGATCTTTGACAAGTAACTGAATCTCCCTGTGCTGTAGTTTCTTTTAGAAAATGAGCATAAGTCTTTCCCTACCTTACAGTCATTGTAGAGGTAAAACAAGGCACTGCATGTAAAGCATCCAGTGTAGTCTGTGGCACACAGTTGATGCTCAAGAGACTCAGTTAGAGTTAGCCAGTTTGGGGGAAAGAATTGAATGCAAGTAGACATGTGGAGTTGATTTACACATGCACACAAACGCACATCTGCTCCAACAAGCTACATCAGTTATAGTCAGGTAGACTCTGGAGTACTACAGTTTTCTGAGACAATGTCTGGAAATGCAGAAGGCATCCCCTGGGCTGCCCTTTAGGGAACTTTAAACCTCACATTCTCTGCTCTTCCAAGAATGATGCTCCCAACCTCTATGCCCCGTACACAGGCCCAAGGCAGTGCCCTGAGGAAACACTGCAGGCATGGCCATGCTGCCCTGCAGCAGCCTGGAGGAAGCCTGGAGGAAGGAAGCCTATGGCTGGCCAGAGCGATCCTGTGGGGGCTGTCAGCACACGGGGACCACACATCCTGTACGTGTGTCTGCAGTGAGACCTTGAGCTCCACCCAAAAAAGACCCTGAATTGTTGGATGCTGAATTCCCAGTGGTCATCATAGAGCTAGGTAAAGGGCAGATGGACAGACAGACAGGGCACTGAGCCAGGCTTCTCACGCCAGACAACAGCCAGCCTATGCCCACAGTGGTGGAAAGACAGCCAGCCGGCATGGGGAAAGGGTACAAAGTGAACAGTGGTGAAGGTGGCTGTCTCTGCCTCCTCCAGACCACAGTGGGCAGCCCAGGGGTTCAAGGTGGGCAGAACGAGGTTGTGCTTCATTCTCACTCTGACAGATTTGCCAGGGCACTATATCATGAAGAGAGACAGGCGACACTCAGCCAGTATTTCTAGCCCCCAACAGAGGCACATAGGGATCGGCATCTCCGGGAGGCTCTGGGAGGGGCTCTGGCTGGCTGGATTGAGTCTGGCTTGTGGTCTGCCAAGAGTCTATAGGAGCTGCTCGGAGCCTGACCCCTGTGTGGTGGATCCAGCCCACACGGATCCTCCCCCCCAGCACGTGCCAGCAGTGCCCACCTTGCTGTACCAGCGCTCCATTCGCACACACCAGAGCTGCCTATTCAGAGATCACCTTGAGGTCCCAGGAAACTAGGAAGTCACTCTGCGGAAGGCGCCTGCGTCTTCAAAGAAAGGACCGGAGAAGGCGATGCTTAATCTGAACAAGTGGCTTCATAGTAGAAAGAGTGGCATCAAAGGTTTCCCAGCAGGTCACTGAGGAAACAGTCACTTCATAAATCTGTAAAACAATATTTAGTGGAGAGCCAGTTCCCAGTCTCCACTTGTCTAAAACACAGAGTTGAGATGGGCACTGAAAGTGGATCTTTCTACAAGCAATCCACTGAGCAGTCAGGCTGCAGTGAGCAAAGAAGTGTGCAAAACCAAGCACACCTCATGCAGCGAGGATGGTGCATCACCCCGGCAACCGACTGCGGGCTGGGACACCTGCCTCCCACTCCATCTGCTGTGAGCTGGATTCTCGATTCTCAAGCCTCACTCTCTTTCCTTTGCCTCAGCTTTCACCCACGGCTTCTTGCTGTTTTGTTTCTTTGTTTTTCACCCACGGCTTCTGATGGCAGCTGGCGTTGCTGCAGTCCATGGGGTCAGCTGGCCTTCCATCTACCACACCTTCCTTGCAGCAGCTCTACCTGCCTTCTAGTCACTCACTGCCACCCCAGAGCCTCAGCCCATCCTGGACTTCGAGGGGAGGAGTAAACAAGCCCGGTGCCTCAACCTTTAGGGGGAGATGCTGGACTTACTGAACTCGGTTCACATTGCAGGGCTGTGATTCCTCTTACCTGTAACATGAATTCACAGGCGTATTAAACTGAAATAAAACCTAGCATTTGAGTTATATTCTCAGCTGATTGGAAACATGCATTCCCTCCCTGTGACCCGGCCATGAGAAGGGAAGTTATTATCTTTCTTTAGAGTTTGTAAACTCTTTATGGCTGAGGCAGCTTTAATCCTGCTGAGGGAAAAAATGATGCAGAATAAATTGCTCCCACTTACCTTTGTTTTCCAATCACATGCTCCAGTGGGAAAAAAACATCCTAAGTGAGGGGCTGTGGAGAGCCAGGTGATCCTTGACAGAAGAGTTTAATTATTTTCTTCTTTAAGCACATGGGCTGAAAGGTCTTTAAAGTGTCATTTGGCGAGGGGGCTTGTTCCACGAAAATGTGCCCTCCAGCAAGATGCCAGCATCCCCTGGCTGTTCCGGGTTCCTCTGCTTTCCCTTTCCAGTGGACACCCATCCCCACAATGCCTGCTTCTCAATGGGCCATTTGTAGCAAATCTTCCAGCTCTAGACGTTTAGGAACAACCAGGCAGGAGCCAGAGAAAAGGCAGGTTTGAATCAAAATCAAATCAGAGTCAGAGCAAGGGCTCTGGAGAAGCAGCTTTCACTCCTGTTTTATTTCTCCAATCCCCTCTGTTACCTAAAAAACACAGAGCTTATGTGTAGGAGGTACCTGCAAAGCCATCGGGATGGCCCAGGCTCTGAGCCCAGGTTTCTAATGGCTGGAAGAAGGCCTGGCTGAGATGTCTGCCTCGCTTTCCTTGAAAGGGGTGCAGTGGGAATCTTCACAATGAAGAAGGAGCGGGGGCCACTGGAGTAAGAAGTCAGCCAGACAGCCAGACGTGGGTTTTCCATGATTGCTTCCCTGTGGGGTCAGGACATCATGTCGTCATCCTTTTAGACAACCAGCTGCAGATTAGTTGGGAACATAGATCCTACTCAGTGATTTTGTTAAGGGGTATATCATTCAGGAACCAGTCAGGAAAACAAAAATTAGGTATTCCAAAAATGTAATTTGGGGAATTGGGCCAGAAGAGGTAGAATTTCTGAGAAGCCAAATAGGGGATGCAATTCAGAGATTATTACACTGTCGCAGGTGGCTACAACCCCTGTGGCTGGAATGGCAACCAAGAGAGGTAGTAGGAGCACAGTGGGCCCTGTTTGGCACAGGGCTAGAACTGCTGTGGAGGCCCCCCTGCTGCAGGGAGAGGCTGCCACAGCAGGCCAGACTCGCAGAGGCAAGGCAGCTGCTGCCATTGGCTGAGATGCTGGGAAAGAAGAACAAGTAGGCCAGCCTCTCCCCTTTTCCTGCCCCCTACCTCCCACCAGTGCTTCCAATTGGCTGAAGCCAGTCAGAAGCAGCTGGCAAGCAGAGATAGGCAGCCTGAAGGGTTTGGCTTCCCTGCAGGACAGAGCAAAGGAGAGAAGGAGAGAGTAATGGATTTGAGGACACGCAAGAGCAGGCCGATTAATACAGCCATGCCAATGCCCCTCAGTCTTATCTGGGGCCCCTGAGGTGGCCACCAAATAGGGAGAGCAGAGGGGAGCCACGGTGGGGAGGACTCCACTGCCCAGGGCTCCTGAACCCTCCATTAATGCCATCACCTGACCTCTGCAGCCTTCGGCATCTGTAAGAAAGGAAAGAAGAGGGCAAAAAAGAACAGGTGTGGCACAGAGAAGATCAACGCTTGGCTGGCTTGGCCCACACACATTCCTGCCAGGACACAGGCTGACTGCTTCAAGTTCCCTCTCCCCCAGGAGGCAGGGCATAGAGCAGAGGCAGGTGTCCGTGGAAGCCAATGTCCAAACCCCTGTTGGTCTCCACTCACTCTGGAAACTTCCTTCATCACACAAGCTACCTTTTCTTCATCTGCAAAGTGGAGATAATGCTAGGACCTACCTCACCTCTGCGAAGACTGAAGCACACAGCATGGAAAGAAATTTAGCCTGGACCCTGCAAATGCTTGGTAATGTCAGCCATGGATGTTAGCCACCAGCCATCCTCAGACACATTTTCCTCCACAACACTCCCTGGTTCCTCCCACAGAAAAGCACCCCCTCCCTCCTATCTCCAAGCCACTGTTGGACTACTCAGACAGGAGCCAAAGCTTCTTTCATCAGTGGGGCCAATGTTCTGAAGACTCACTGCTGTGTGCTGTGCCTGGCATATTTCAGATGCCAACTTACTGGGCACTGGTTGGAGGCCACGGCAGGAAACTAATAATCAGAGCACTCTGGCTTTCATTTTCGTGTTCCTTTTCCCCTGGGCCTGTAGGTTCTGTAGTTGTTATGTAGCTTTCACATTGAAACATCATAAACCCTCATGTGGTCTGATTTCTCCTTCCCCACTCCATCCTCCAACACACACGTACACACACACACACACACACACACACACACGCCTGCCTCTGGGCTCCGTCAAGCCTAGGCAAAGTGTTGGTTAGAAAGCCACAGGGTAATTATGACTTAGGAGTTTCGACTTTCAATTCTCAGTAAAAGGAAGAAAAAATACTTCTCCTTGAGAGTCTTTACAACAGAGCCAACGTTTTGGCTCAGTTCAGGGGGAAACTGGAGCAGAGGGGAGAGCCCATTTCAGAAATGGTGGGGGGCTTCTGAAGAGGCCAGAGGACTCTGATGAAGGAAGGTCATCACCCTAGCCACACGTCCCTGGGCAGGCTGGAACATCCATGCCTGAGGAAGAGCCTTTTATTGAAAGGAATACCCTGAACATGGCTGAGACTCTGAGAAAGTCCTCAAAACCTCTGCATGCCTCATTTTGTCAGTCTCTGCAATCAAGGAGATGCAGACAAATGCTTACCAACCAACTCTCTGGTGCAGGAGCTCCAAGGGCAACATTTGCCGGTTTTTAGGGTGTAATTCCTCCCACCATGGTCCGTTTCAAGATGCCCATATGCAGCCAACATTGCTGAGCGGCTGGGAAAAGGTGCGCACTGCGCCATAGGATTTCCAAGCACAGATGCAATGATGCAAATAACCTGGAGCATCTAGACGTGGAAATATGCTTAGGAAGCAGAGAGTTCTGATTATTTGCCTTGTATGAGATGTGACTTACTCGACTGTAAGTGCGTATAATTTAATTTTCCTAATCCTTGATAAATGATTATTAAATTAAATCTAGCTATCTAACCATCAGCGTTTATGAGACAACATTAGACAGCGCCAACATATCACTGTATGGAAAAACTCTGGTCCTTTGTACTTGAACTAGCCAGAGCAACAGAATAACAAGGTGCGAATGCCTCAGAAATGAAGACTGTACCTACACAGAAGCTCTGGAGAGCTCAGAGAGGCTGGATAACCAGTCTAAGAAACCTGTACCATACTTTGCTATCTGAAAGTGAATTTGTTTCTATTTATCCTATCAGATATTGAAAATAACCTTATGAGGAGGTTAAACTATCCATGTGATGGGTGAGGAAATACAGGATCAGAGGACGGAAGTGTGCCCCCACTGGCTCAGCTGATAGTGACGGTAGCGCCCAACTTGCTCCAAGTCCTTGCCCGTCTCCCCGCTCCTCCATCCGTGGGCTCAGTGAGGGGCCGCTCCTGGCCAGCCCTGCCTGAGCTCGGGTTGTGGAGTATCACAGTGAAGGCCCACCTAACAGATGCCACCAGACAGGACTCAGAGTTGGGCCTCGGAATCAAATCTCTGGTTTAAAATGCAAGAACAATAGGGAATTTTAGGTAAGAAGTCATACCCACATCTTTCCTGGGACCTTTCTCCCTCAGAGTTTGGGGCTAATGACAGGCTGTGTGGCACTTAGAGGCCACTTTCCTTTCCACAAGATTGGAGAAGCCACAGCTTTCTGAGCCCCATCCCGCTCTCTGCCCTCTCGGACACAAGATGTTGGTATCTCTGGCAGACTGACCCCACAGGGAGCCCAGGGACTCTCAACTCAACTCTCAGAACTACAGCTAAACCCCAGGGCTTCCTGGACACTGAGAACAGGGCAAGGCCTGGCTGGCAACCCAGGCTGTGTGTACAGCATCACCCAGCAGCCCCTCAGAGGGCTCCAGACGGGCAACCACCCCTCCCCCAAACTGGAGCTGCCAGCATTGGATTCCAGACAGGACCAGGACCCCTGCTTGAGGGTGGGATCCCAGACGCCAAATACCTGTGGCTATAAAAACCTCCAGTGCAGGGTGAGTCCCTCTCCCGCTTCTCGTCTTCTCCCGGGTTGGCTGCTACACACTGGCTTCTGAGTAGAACACACCCTGTTGCCCAGGCCACACCCCCTCTATCCTTTGTCATTTCACATTTTCTGGAACGTATGTTCAGTTTGCTTGGCTCTTTTAGACATCACACTTTATGGCCTTTTGCAGTGTAATTTTGTTCCTCTCCTGCCATTCAATTTGAATTAAATATCAAACAGATGTGAGTCATTTTTTGCTCTTTTTAAAGAAAAAGTTTAATATTAGGGAGCATGCCCTCCTATAAGATCAGGAAAGCGATTCGGAGAAATAAGCCCCTTCAAATTAAAAAAGAATCACATCGGTTAGCGTTAAGATGCTTTCAAGTGATACATTTCGAAGTGCTAAGGGAAGGTGTTCCCAGCAAGCTATAAAGCAGCCAGGAGAAAGGAGAGAAGATATACGGCCCAAGGCTGATGGGGAAATTGGAGCTCTGAAGGGGCAACCCCACCTGGGAGGAAGCTCTGAGCTTAGAGATGAGGTTCACAGATGATGTTGGGGGAGGCCATCTTCTCTGAAGGCCCGAGAGGGCCCTTGCATGTTGCAGCCTGTGTGGTCAGGCTGGGACGGGATGCAGGAGGTGCTCCATGCTGCTCAGAGAGCTGCCCAGCCTGGGCACTTTCCCTACCTCACAGGCTTGCACCGGCTTGACCCATCTCCCCCAGCTGACTCTCCTGGGGTGATTTTGTCAGTCTGGACATGCCGAATGGCTTAGGCCCCCTGTTCTTGTCTCCTGGATGGTGGGGCCTTTAGCATTTTGTCGTTCATCAGAGACAGCAGAGAAAACTGTGGCTCCTCTTCGCACACAAGAACATATATAAACCTGACCACAACCTCAGGGGCCCATGGTCCCCTGATTTAGACACGTCTCATCTGCCCCACACAAGACAGCTGAGCACAGAGCGTTTCATCACCAAAACACTCAGTGCGTGGGACATAGGCCTTTCTCTCCCAGGACACAGAAACCTAAGTTTACTGAGCACGTGAGCTACAGTTGCCAGTCAGTCTCCAAACTCCCCTTGCTTCTTGGTAACAGGCATACCTGGCGCTCAGTGTTATTGGACCTGCCGCCATTCATGGCTGTGAGCCAGGGCTTCTCCAGGGCTGACTCAGGCTAAAGTATTTCCATGTGGTCCTTTGACTCCCGGCTCCGAAAGACAGCTCTCCAGCTACAGCCGCTGACACAAATGGCATTTCCACGTGGCACAGTATGGGGCCGGGAGGCCTCTGATTCCAGCTGGTTCTGGACATCCTGGACACTGAGACGATGTACTGCACACCCCAGGTTTGGCCCCTGGGAATGACACATACATACCAAGAGACCCTGCTCCAAGGGGAGTATCAGGCCCTACTGATGAGAAACAGAACCAACACTTCCTAGAATTCCACAGACAAAAGAAAAGTTTGAGTGGAGGGATTTAAAGCACAGAAAAGCCTAGACTTCAGAGTCAGACAGCCAAAGCTGGCCCAGTTCTACCACTTACTAGCTCTCTGTCCCTGGGCAAGACATGAAACTTGCCCAGCCCCAGTGTCTCCTGTGTGTAAAACAGCAGGGTCATCCACCTCACAGAGTACCAGGACAGAAGGCATGTAAAGTACTTGGCACAATGCTGGGCTGACACCAAAGTCCCAGTGTTTGGAAGTTTTTTCCCACCTTTCCCTCCAAGGTGACAAGCCCGCTATCTGATGGGCTTGCTGAGGCTGAGAGGGGAGCTGGAGGGTAGATCACACACCATGCCCCACCAAGAAACCATTCTGATAACTGCAAGAGGACCAGGAAACACAAAGGGAGGGGCTGTGAGTTCCTGTATCATAAATATGTCCCTGGGGAAGGAAGAGGTGGGAGAAGAGAGTGAAGAAAGTGGCAAAAATATCTGACAGTGGTTTTGGAGGAGGAATTGAAAGTTGTGAACCATTGCTGGTGCTTCAACCGTCCTTCTGCCCCCATGGCAGTTAAGAAAGGATGTACTGGGGTCTCTCCTGAGAGCTAGGCATGGTGCCAAGAAAGAGCAAGGCCTGGTTCCTGCCCCCCAAGGACTCACAACCATACCCAGATTCTAGAGGGGCTCTGAGCGCAGACTGAGCATTCTCTGGGAGGAGGAAGTGAAGATCCCACCTTCTTTGCTTTCTTGCCCCTCAGGCAGGATCCAGGGGCAAACCTGCCAACCCTTGGAGGTCTCATTTTAGGTCCCTTCATTTCCCAACCTGCACAGCTCCACACAACCGTCATTCATTACTGCGTCACTGAAAGCAAGGGTTTCTTTCTAAGGGTCTGCTTAGCGTTTATAAGAGGAATGAAAACACACTTCTATCCCTGTGGAGCTAAAGTGCTCATCTGTCCTGAGAATAAGGTACAGTTTCAGGGGCCCAGGTTGCTCCAGTCACGGGAGGAGGGAGGATGTGAGGTCTTGGGCTGTTAAGGGAGGCCGACTGTACTGGTCCATGCTCACGGTGACCCCATCACACCCAAGACATGGACCTAACTGTGGAGCCTCATGTCATGGCCATACTCATTCTGATAACCAAGTGGGACAGTTTCCTAGCTCGGGCTTTCTTCAGCCTTTAAGAGCACATTCTTCTTGTCCCAGACTGTTGTCACAGGGCCTCCTACAAGGAACTTCGTAACTTAGACACATTCGTATCTATCTCTACTCTTGTTTTTATTTTTGTTAGGCACTGAATTATTGAATGACTTAAATATATTTAAATAGATAATAATTATTCACATCCTTCTCCATTCTTCTTGTGGGGGTGCATTTTCCCACAGGTGTAATTCATAGACAGGCTTGTTTTCTCCAGTTATTTCCTGGACATTTTACCTAGACCCATACTGGTCCTGTTAACCTTACTGGTTACACACGACTGCATCACAACACACCTTAGTAGCTAGACAATTGATTACAATTGATTAATTGGTTACAATTTTGAGGGCCTGTGTTTAAATTAATACTCCAAACTATTCATGAAATAGTATTTTGTTTTGAACAACCCCTTAGCAATGGTCTCAGCCACTGCATGACCAGATGAGAGTTATGTGTAGATTCTCTGTGTGCTCGTCACAGATCAAGCCCTTACTGTTTTACAGATGTGTCTCATTAATCCATGTGCAGATCCAGCAGTTGTTGCTCTGATGTCCATATTATGGATGGGAAAACTGAGGTTGATGGAGGGGACATTTGCCCAGAGGCACTTAGCATGTCTGTGTGTGCTATTTATCAGGATGCCTCTTCCCTCCAAGTACCCGCTGGGTACAACAGGAGCCCAAGTATCTTTGCCCAGGGCAGTGAATGACAAATGATGGAAAGTTTCACTGAATGGAATAGCACTGAGCTATTATGGGACAAAGAGGCTGCCGCTTTTGCCTCTGAACTAACCCCGCGGATGACCATTTCAGACCAAGACCGAGTTTGCCCTTCTCAGCTCCTCCAGAGTCTCCTATAAGAGAAGACTTTTTTGAATCTCTAAGCCCTTTGGAAGATGTGAAAATGGGGGCAGGTCAGCCACATGAAGTGCTGGCTACAATGTGTAAACACACCACAGGGTGAGGCTAATCTCCCAGGTCAGGCCCTGGTGCCACCAGCCACCCACTACAGGAACAGAGGCTGGGGTGTTGTACAATGCCATGTCAGTGGCAGATGGTCACTGAGCTCTAAGGGCCAGGCAGGGCACCATTTGTTAGCACTCCTGTCTGCCCCGCAGCAGCCTTAGTACCCTGTCCAGCCTTCCCCAGATGTAAAGTAGCCACTGCTACCAGGTTAGAGAGGGCTCTGGGATCACACAGGCATCCTGGGCCCCTAGTTGTGCCCCAGGCTGAGGTGCACAGGGCTAATCAGAAACACCTGTGTACATGGAATTTCCTGCCCCAGTTCAGCCTTCATTTCCTCTGCCAGTAAAAACCTGAGGCATGCAAAGGTGAAAGAAACCAGCCAGTCAATCACCCAGACGACGGCCACCAGGGCCGCAGAGACAGGACCTTCTAAATTAAATTTTAATTCCCACCCGATGGCCCGGCCGGCAGAGTCATGATTCAAACTCTGCAATAGGTCACCACAGCCAGGCAGACCTCAGCCCCGGTCCTTGCAGGAATTAACCTCACCTCCTGGCCAGCGGATCACGGTGTCTGCCTTGGCCGTCAGGTTGTAGACTGAGACCCTACGAATGAAAGGGACCTCCTTTTCCTTCAGCTTCATTGTGCAGCTGCAAGGGCTGCCGAGCTGATTAGCTGCTCACTACTTCAGGCTGTTTGAGTTATTAGGTGCTGGAGAGATCAGAGCCCGCCAGTGACTTGGGGACATTTAGCAAGACAACATCAAAGGTGGGGGGCGGCCAGGTCCAAACTGTAGGATAACGGTCAGAGCCTGAGGGTCTGGGCTCTGTCCTGGCCCAGCGGGTTTAGGTGAGGAGAGAGTCGTAAAAATGCCTCCATTTTTCCAGAACATTTTTCCAGAGTTTCCTGCAGGTTAGGGGAGGCGGTTGGAGCGATAAGGAGGCAGTGAGCTGCCCATTGAATGGTCTAACAAATTAAAGCTTCACCTGAGAGAATGATTTGCATGACCACATATCTGGGAGCAAGTCCATCCCTGGAGACTGAGCCGTGGCCCCCTCCCCCCCATCTCAGCCAGACATGGGAGGGGCAGGCAGGTGGCCTTGAGACGTCATTTCAGGGCCAAGAACCCAGGCCTGGGGTCACTCAGTCTTGGGCTTAAAGCCTAGTCTGTGCCATTATGCAAGTTCACTTCTCTGTCTCCTTCTTGTGTCCATAAAATGGAAAATAATGATTGCACCTCCCTCATCAGGTTGGGACAAGGAACACATGAACAAGGGGTGCTTTGTGCTGTGTTAATGTAAACAAGCCAGGGACCAAGTGAAGCACTCTTTGAGAGGAAACTTCTGCTTCTTTGCCACCAGAAGTAAGTCACTGACAGTTACCACGAGGGCAGGAAGTGAAGACCTCCACTCAGGAGGACCTGGCCCCCTCTGGATACTTGAGACCCTACTTCCTGTTTAGTCTCGTGCTCAGCACCCGTCATGGCAAGACAGTCACAGCCTCCTCTCCATCCTGTCCAACCAATCTCCTCACCAAGGGTCTCAAACCCAAACATGTATACTGGTGATGGCGGGTGACCCTGGGGAGGGGGAGAACCAGCACCCCTTTCCCCACCCCCAGTCCTGGGGACACAATTAGGGGAAAGAATCAACAGGCCAGTGGTTAGGGCTGGAGGCTGTGGACTGACTCGCTAGCAGGAGGATAGGACGCCCCTCAGGAAGTGGAAAGTGCACCAGGTCTTTAAAATCCGCCACTTAATTTTTTTTTAGTAACTTTTGATTTTTAAAATGATACATAGTCATTGCACTATACTACAAATATGTAATAGGTTTTCAAATATGTAACAGCACTTTCACCAACAGTGCCGAACACAAGCCAGACACAAAAGAGTTTATATAAGGTTTAAAAACAGACACACAGAATCTACGGTTTGATCAGGAAGTAGTTCTCCTTGGGGGTGGTAGAGATTGGAGGTTGTTACTGGAGGTGGTTTGTGCACTGGCGACCTCGTTTTTTGAAGTTGGTACTAGTTGTGTGCGTATGTTCGCTTAGCGAATATCCACTGAGCCATCCACTCAGGATTCATGTATTTTTCTGTATGCATGTCACATTCAATAATAAGATGCCTTAGAATAGTTGTCAGGTCCATCGTGACATTGTGTATACAAATAAATAAATATAAAGTGTTCATCCCTACGGAGAAAATGTGTTTTTTTAAAGTAGAAATTGGAAACATGTCACTTATTGGTACCATCCGATAATGTGTTAGTGTATTTCCTTCCCACTTTTTCCATACATGATGTGTGCATTTAATAAATTTAGTGATAGTCTTTTATGTACAATTATATGTTCAACTTTTCTCCTTAATGTTCTATCACAAGCATTTTTGCATACACCTTTAATGACAGCTGAAAACCATCCTAATGACTCTATCATGTGCTATCAAACAGACACATTATGCTTTAACTAGTAATTCTGTTTGTTTTTTTTTAACTAGTAATCTTAACTGGAGTCAGTTTTGCCCCTCCCCAGGGGCCTTTCCCAACATCTGCTGGGGAGGAGAGGAGCGGCTACAGATACCTAGCAGGTAGAGGTCACAGATAGGCTAGGTCTTGTTCACTCCCATTTCCCAAAGGAGTGCTGCAGACCTCATTCCTGGTTGGGGTTTAGTAAAAAACAATGACCCTCCTTCTCCCACCTCTTTCCCTTTTGAAGTTCAGCAGTACTCACATTTGAGTTTTCAGGCTGGGTTCTTCTCTTGGCTTTTCCTTGGATGGATATATTAAGACAGTTTTTGAAAATGGATATAAGGGACTCAGGGAAAAAGTATGAACTGATCTCAAAGAATACTTGAGTTGCTAGACAATAAGAAGATACAGCATAAATCTCAAGTATCAACTCAACAATGATTTGTAATTGTTCAGGGTCATTTTCTTTGCTAGTAATCTACCTACTTAAATGCAAGGGAAGATTTAACAAAACAAAACAAAAACAAAAACCAGAAAGCTGTGTCAATTTCTGGGTGCAGGACAGTGGAAATGAGATCACGTAGCTGTGACAGAAGCACAAACTTGACCTACACATGGGACTGTCAGGGCAGGGAAGATAGCATGGCTCTCCTTCACCAGGAAGTGGTGAGACCCTAAGGCCACCTCCTGCCTTTGGCCTTTGCCAGATCTAGAAGGGGAGCTTGGCTGGGGAAGTGCAGGCTGCAGAAAGATGCCAGACAGGGCTCCCGGGGCTGACCTCAAGAGGGTCAGATGTCACAGGAAGGCCCCGCATCTCAGGACCAGGGTTAGCTGAAGTGTTCCTACTAATCCTTTGATCCCAAGACAGCCCGGATGAGCTCCATTCTGACTCACTCAGGGCTCGGCAAGTTCTTGGCCCCAAGCATGGGGTGGCTGACCTTCCAACTTTTCACTGTGTAAAGTATGAGCATGTTCTGCTTTCAGGACCAGCTCTGACGGAAGCAAACATTTTTCTTCTGTTCTCTTGGCGTAGCATATAAATGGCTGTGTTTCTAAAGCAGGCCCGTGGCTTATCTAGTCAGAGACAATGAATGCTTGTCCAAGGAACGTACACTTCAACAAGCTTTTCAGCTTATACTTTTTACTGTGATAAAATAGATATAGCATAAACTATGCCATGTAAGCAATTTTTAAATGTCCAATTTGTGGTAACTGTATTTATACTGTTGTGCAAGCATCATCAATGTTTCCAGAATTGTTCATCACCCCAAACAGAAACATTGCACCAATTAAACAATAGTTCCACATTCCCACTTCTAATAACTTCTGGTTTTTTTTTTACGAATTCCGTGTAAATGGCATCATACAACATGGGTCTTTTTTGTCTGTCTTATTTCACTAAGTAAAATGTTCTTAAGGTTAATCCATGTTGCAGTGTGTATCGGAAATTCATTTCTTCTTGTGGTTCAATAATATTCCATTGTGTTGTATATGCCCTATTGTGTGTGTACATGTATCTCTATCTAAGGAAATCTAGGGTCTTTATATCCTTTGGCTATTATGAAAAATAGTGCTATGAACATTGATGTACAAGTACCTGAAGTCCTTGCTTTCAATTTTTTAAAAGTAAAAATGAAAGAAAATCACTGGATCCTATGGTAACTATGTTGGATTTCTCAAGGACCCACCATCCCATTTTCTATAGCAGCTGCACTTACGATGCATGAGGTTCCAGATTGCTCCACATTTTCATCAATACTTGCTATTTTCCTGTTTTTAAAATGATACCCATTCTAATAGGTGTGGAGTAGTATATTATGGTTTTCTTCAGGTAATTCTCCCGCACACTAAAGTGGGAAAACTTTGCTCTATATTAGAGAGACAGAACATTCGACAGGTAGAGATACAGACTCATGGCAAATAGAAGGGAATTACATCTGTTAACAAGTATTAATTTTACATGTTAATGAGGTTCCGTGTGATATTTCCATATGTGCATATAGTATGTACTGATCAAATCCAACCTGCCTTTCTCCATGCCCCCCGACACTCCCTAACCTCTAGAAATCACTGTTTTAATTTCAGATTGTCTTTTTTTTTAACCTTCTATATATGAGAGAGAACATACAGTACTTGTCTTTTTGTGTTTGGCTTGTATCACTCAACGAAATGTCCTCTAGTTCCGTCCATTTTGCTGAAAACAATAGGACTTTATTCTTTTTAATGGCCAAATAATAGTCCATTGCATGTATTTACCACGTTTTCTTTACCTATTCATCTGTTGATGGACACCTAGGCTGGTTCCATATCTTAGCTATTGTGAATATAACCATAATAAACACATGTGTGCAGACATCTCCTTGGTATGCTAACTGCATTTCCTTTTGCTATATACAGTCAGGAGTGGGGTGGATAGCTGAATCAAATAGTAGATCTAGTTTTTGGTTTTTGAGGAACCTCCATACTATTCTCCATAATGGTTGTATTAATTTACACTCCTACCAGGAATATATGAGTTCCTTTATGCTAATCATGGCAGCACATACCTATAATATCAACTACTACGGAGGCTGAGATAGGAGGATCATAAGCTGAAGATCAGGCTGGGCAATTTAGTGAGATTCTCTCTCAAATTAAAAATGAAAAGAACTGGGAATGTAATTCAGTGCTAGAGGGCCTCTGGGTTTGATCTCCAGTACTGAAAAAAATACAATCTTTTCCTCCACATCCTTGCCAGTATTTGTTATTTTTTGTTTTTTTGATAATAAATATCCTAATGAGAATGAGATGGTGTTTATTATTGTTTTCACTTGCATTTCTCTGATAGCTAATGATATGGAGCAATTTTAATATATTTATTGGGCGTTTGTATGTCTTCTTTTGAAATGTCTATTCAGATCATTTACTCATTTTTAACTGGATTACTTAAGTGTTTGAGTGCTTTATATATTCTGGATATTAACTCTCTGTCAGGTGAGTAGCTGAAAATATTTTCTCTCGTTCTGTAGGTTGTCTCTTCACAGTGTTTGTGCAGAAACTTTTCAGTTTGATGTAATCCCATATTTTAATTTTCACTTTAATTCTCTGTGCTTTCAGGACCTATCCAGAAAATTCTTTGCCTGTACCAATCTCTTGAAGTGTTTCCTCATTGTTTTTCTAGTAGTTCCAAAGTTCTAAGTCTTACATTAAGATCTTTGATCTATCTTAAGTTGATTTTGTACAGGATGGGATGCAGAGGTCCAGTTTCAATCTTCTGCAGGTGGATATCCACCTTAGGGAAGAAATTTTTTTCATTCTTCAGAGTGAATTTTCTTCTCTTTAAAAGCAAAACAAAAACAAACAAACAAACAGCAACAAACACTGGTGGCCAATGCTGTGTTCCACAGCCAGTCAAGCCTACTTCCCAGTCGTGAGGCAAATTTAAAGAGTTTGGAGGCTGCCAAGCCTGGGCTTAGATCTGAGCAGACTGGGCGGCAAGCTAGAGTGAGCTGGATGGAAGGGCAGTACTGGTGATAACAGAGGTGTAGAAGCTGGCAACCAGGGTGGTCACCTCTCATTATGCTTTTGCCAGTGGAGGAGAATGAGTCCAAGCATCTCTCCAGGGTCTAAAGATTTTATGAGTTGGCTTCATGCAGTAACTTCACTTTTTGGGAAAAGACATAATGAGAATGCATAGAGAAAAAAGTGCCGTCCAACTTTTTAAAAGAAAATCATGACTTGGAGTAAGCTGAGAACTCCTCTGCCTTCCTAGGTTCCATGGGCTAGGGCTCAGTGGGTGAGATATTGGGATTTGGGTCTACCCTGACAGACACCAAATCAGAAGACTTTTCTTGTGCTCCAAGACATCAGTACAGCTTGAGTGAAAATCTCTGCCTCTCATGGCCTCCCACCAGCCTGACTAAGAAGCTGTTGCCCATTAGCTATGGGGGGTTTGGATGGTCTGGGAAGGGTTTGATGGGGCCCAGAGCTGATCCCAGAGCTGATATAGAGGCTGTCCTCTCTCAAATGTTAAATCATGCCAGAGACACCTTTACTGATTTAGGTGTAATTGTTCTTATTCAGCTATACTGGGACAATGAGTACAACAGAGCTCTGTGGGTAAGAACACTCTCCATGGGACTTGTAAGAGCCACAGTTGAGAGATCAAATAACCTTCTTGCTCCTGGTGCAACAGTCCTGGACTCCATCAGCAGGACACACCCAGCCAGCCAGGACATAACTTTGGTGCAGACAGCAGGGCAATGAGGCAAGCAATAAAAAGGCCTAATCTCTTAAGGCAACATGAATTGTTGGCAAGAACATAAGGGGAAAGCAACATGAGCCAAGGATCATTTTCTTCTTGTTATAGATGACTGCTGACTGCTTGGAAAAACCAAAGTGGGAAAAAGTCCTGCTAACACTGGTGGGCAGCAAGATACAATTTATAGGACTGTTTCCCTCAAATTTTAACAGCTATACAGTCTTATTGTAATCATTAGTGACTACCACTGACTGAATGCTTCTTTTGCAACAGGTATTTTATATTTAATAGCTTACCTAATCCTCACAATCCTAAAAAATTAGCAGTATTATCACCATGTGTCATCCAGGTCTAGTGCAAAAAGCAGAAGTCATTCAAGGTATTTCAGCAAAAGAGGATTTTCATATAGGGAACTGAATATTTATAAACTTGTGGTAAGGGCTGGAGGAGCACATGCATATGGATGGCAATGAACTCTCACATGTAAAGATGTGTTATATATTCTTATATTTGAGGACATATGGCTTACAAAGCTGAGACAGATGCCATCATAGCTACAGTCACAACTACTTCCACACAACTACTTCTTCCGCACTTGGTGACCATCTTCTTTCCTACCTCTAAACTCATCACAACAAAACTTTCCTGCAACCTTGGAAGGAAGACAGCGTCCCTCAGCTCTACCTTCCAAACTTTCCACAAGAACAGTAGACAAGAGGAATTTACTTCCAGACAGCATCCTAGCTGCAAGGGAGTCTTGGAAGCTTCCCCTAGATATTCAAAGAAACATGGTGAATTGAGAATAAGAATGCCTTGCATCTCTGCTTTTCAACTGAGTCTAGACAGGTGACTTGTGCAAGGTCAGAAGGTCAATAGTGGAGCCATTACTTGAGCCCAGTTTACAGGAGTCTGAAGCCTGTTCTTACCCTCTGGAGCATTTAAAAGAAAAAGTACTCCTTAAATACTAAACTTTTTTTTAGTTAAACTTAGGTAGGGTTATTGTTAAATGTCATATTAAACTACAAGGAAATTACTCTGAATTTTACAGAGATCATGACTCTGATAATTATGAGAGCCAAATTATTCTAGTTTTAGGGAACAATGTTAGGGGATAAAGAGAGACATGATAAAGGAAAATAAAAATGATGTGTAAATTTACCTGCAGAGCAAACCTGCTTTCCCCTAAGTCCCCCTACAGGCTGTAAATTCTTGGTCCCCTGCCACAGGCATCCTAGACAGCCCCATGGTACATTGTTGAAGGGTAAACGCGGAACAACACTCAATGGTACAATACTCAACAGCTAGCGCTCAATGGCATCTGGGCCAGCCCCATACTGAGTGCATTACATAGTTTGGTGCATTTCATCTGCACAGCAAATTATGAGATACGCAGTCATCTCCTTTGAATTTCTCTGAGTGAATCTCAGAGAGATTCAATAACTTTATTGCACAGCTCATCTGTGATAAAGCTAGAGCTGGTCTGTCTCCATCTATATTTTGAAATTCTTAACCTGCGGCCATGTGTATACCTCCCTTACCCTATGAGCTCTGGCCTCTCTCACAGCATGTAACAAACTGGATTCATCTGAGAAGACTTACCACCAGCAGAGTAGAAACTGCTCACGGCACAGCAGGGGTGACCAAGTCTGGAACCAGCGGTAGAGCTGACTAGAGCAGGCCTGGGAGCCACTTAGGGCCAGGCCTCCTCATTATATAAATGGGCATTTCCTTCTAGGCCTATCATGCAGGGCCCCCAGTGTACCATATCCTATGGGTCCTAGGAAATGTCTTAACACCACATTGTTCCAGTTTAAGAATCTTTAATGGCTTACTAGTCCAACCATCCACTGTAGAAGCAGAGAAGCAAAGATTCCAAGAAAGGAAGTAACCTGCTGAAGATAATTGTGATGGCTGGATTCAGGGAGGGCAGAACACAGGTCTCTTCACCTTCTCCTCAGTTTTGATGCTAACATTGAAAAAAAGAGGTACAGAGCCCAAACAATGCATTAGCAGCTTAATGCCTCCTACCACCACCCAGAACTCCTTACCTGCCCCGTCTGTGGGCAGCTTCTAAGATGTAGATAAAGTCTATCTCTTGAGCTGAGCGATATTGACCAGGCTATATGGATCATCTGTTCATTAAATTCTATACTTATTTTTGCATTTTTCTGTATTATCTCAAATTTAAGTAAAAAACTCACTTAAAAGTAGGTGTTAGGGATTTAGCTCAGTGGTAGACCGCTTGCCTAGCAAGGGCAAGACCCTGAGTTCAATCCCCAGCACCTTCCTCATAATGTTTGCTAATTAGAGTCCCCCCAAGACCAAAAAGATTTTCCACATTTTAATTGAAATATATCTTCCTTTTAAGTTATGAGACTGAAAAACTATAGGATTCACTATAGCTGTCAACTCAGGGTTTGTAGTAGTCAGCTTTCCTGTTGCTGGGACAAAAATATCTGACATACAGTACTTAAAGGAGGAGAAATTTATTTTGGCTCATGGTTCCAGACAGTTCATTCCATGACCAATTGGCTCCAAAGCAGAATGGCATGGCAGAAGAGTCTGGTGGAGGAAAGCTACTCAACTTATGGCAGCCAGGAAGCAGAAAAACCAGTCCAGAACAAGAGCTACACCCTCTAAAGACACAACCCCAGTAACTCACCTCTTCCATCCAGGCCCCACATTCTAATAGCACATTCAGATATGAACTTGTCAATGGATTAACCTATGGATGCATATAGGGCACCCATGATGTAGTCACCTTTCAAAAGGCTCATCACCGAATGCATAAGGCTTTTAGTGCACATTTTTAGATCTAAACCATAACGGAATTTAAATAAACTAAAAATTTCAAGGGGCCAGGAATATTTGGGGGTTTCTTGGCAGAACCCAAGACTTTGCTTTTATTTTGCCTTCAGAAGACAGAAACATACACACACACACACACACACACGCACACACACACACACACGTGCATGTGTGCCTGAGACTTGTAGCAGAGATTCAATGGCTGTATACAAAGTCTACCTTGGGGCCAGGGATTTAGCTCAGTGGTTAGAATGCCTGCCTAGCAAGCACAAGGCCCTGAGTTTAATCCCTGGCACCAAAAAAGGAAAAAAAAAAAAAAAACAAAAACAAAAAAACCAAAGTCTACCTTTTCCTCCTGGACAATCAGCTAGACTACATTTCCCAGCCTCCTTTGCAAGTAGGTACTGCCATATGAATGAATTCTGGCCAATAGAATGCCCAAAGTGAACATAAGTGATGGATGCAAATTCTAAATCTGGCCCATAAACACTCTCATATACAATCCTTGATTATCTTTTCTAATCTACTGAGAAAGTTCTCTGAGGTCCTAGAAGAAGGTAGAGCCATAAAATGAAAGGAGCTTTGATTTCTATGGTATCACATAAAGGAAAGCTTCCTGACTTGGACAACCCATGATGGGACATTGTACAAGCAAGAAATAAACTTTATTGTTGAAAATATTGAAACGTATAGCTTACTCGTTACAGAAGTTAGCCTACTCTGAAAAACACAAGAGCCATTTTGAAATCAGGCAAATCCTATTCCTCAAATCAATCTCACCTTCTCAATTTAGGTGCAGCCCCAAACTATTTTTAACAATCTGAGAAGCCAGATGGCCTCCTGCCTGTTCCCTGTTGGTTTTTAAATCAGAAACCATCCTAACAAGAACAACTCACCGACTCCCTAGGTAATTAAGAGAGCTGATGAAGGGGGCAAGGCTCATTGTTAAAATATGTGACATTGCCAGATCTGTTCTTTACTTTTTCAATGTTTTCTCTCCTTCCTTTTTGACGAAGAGCTCAGAACAGCAGTATTCTGGACTCACCAGTCCAGTACAGAACTGGTAACATTTCTGTACCACCAGAGGGCAATGCCACATAATAGCTGATGCACATAACAGCTTCAAATCGTCACAAAGAGGAGAATGGAGTGAAACATTTGTGGATGGAAGCAGAAGGCAGGCATCAGAAAGAATTGTGCCAAGGTCCTTGAGTAATTGGAAGGGGAAAGCAAGAGAAGCTCTTTTGAGAACTCCCTCCCAATTCCATCTCCTTTATAATTTCCCCAAGGCCAAGCTCTGCCTGTATTCCTTCTACATCTATAAAAACTTTCCAGATGAAAGATGCAGCTGCATGAGGCAAGGAAAAATTGTGCTGAAGCTACCTGCCACTAAGACATTCAAACATGTAGAGCTGTTAGAAAACGGAAACAGAGAGGTGTGTGCAGGGGCAGAATCCACTTTGTTCTCTGTTGGGCCTGGGGCCTGCAAGCGTCTGTAAAACAGCAGTTTCTCCAGCATTACTCTGTGGTTTCCTACAAAAACCAAGGGTTGTAAGTTTCTGCTTCCTGGAACGGAGAGCTAGCTTTATTCTAGACTCAGTCCCCAGCTAAAAATAACTAGGAAAAAAGATCAAAATGTACATTTTAACGCATATGACAGCATCAACGAGTAACCAAGGATTTGTAGAAGAAAGGTCTAGGAGAGAATGGAAATCTGGAAATCTGAGCCCAATATTTTGTAGCCCTTTTCCATTTGAAGATATATTGTCTGTTCAGTTTCCTGATTGGAAAGCTGATGGAATTCAGCAGCTAAGAGGCTGAGCAGAACCTTTGACAACGTCTCACTGGGTTGGAGTTCAAGACCCACCAATCAGGAGAGGGTTTAATAAGCAGTTGGGTTTTGACAGAGCCCGAGGCAAAAACTTAGAAACACAACTGCAGGGATGCTGGAGTAAGGTCAAAAGGGGGAGCACGGCAGAGAAGGGAAAAGTTACATAAGACAGTAGAGTATTGAACTTTTCAATAAGCACAGCTGATGGACTGGCTTAATGGGAAGTGATATCATGTCCCTCGATAGCCCTTGCAAGGTGTGTAAGTTGGGAATTTACCCATCACTGATGCCCGTCTTTTATTCCCTAGAGTAAAAGTTCACTCCATAGAGTTAACTTCCACATTTCCTGATTGTCCCTGAATGGCTCCAGCAACTGCAATGCCAATATAACTCTTCATATCACCTGAGCATAGACATGATAGAAAAAGGCAGACTATTCACAGCAGACTCATGTGTCAGAATAATGCTGAGTTGAATGCCTTGTGCAGGATCAGTAACCATGCTGTTGGCTAGGGCTGAACAAGGGATAACTAGTCCTGGAGACAGGTGAATTCATAGGCTCTAAGAAAGAATACAAAAGATAGCTGACATAATGAACAGGTCAGAAATAAACCAACTGTTGCAAGATCTAGCTCCAAATTTGAATCATTTGAACTCCTAACTGGATTCTGGAGGCCTGTCTTGGACAGGCAGACTAAGGTCAAGCAGTGAGCAACTCCTTTTAGGCACAAAATTTAATGGGGTGCCCCCCGCAAAGTTAGCATTTGGGGAAATGATATAAAATTGCAATTATTTTTGAGATAGGGTATCACTATGTAGTTTAGGCTGGCCTTGAACTCACACCAATCCTCCTGCCTCAGCTCCTGAGATCTAGCATTATGGACATGCACCACCATTCTGCAATATTTTTAAAAATCCAAGTTAATGCAAAGTATTCATGATGAAGAAATATAAAAATTTTGAAAAAAACGATACTTTGATAAGAAACTGAAAGACAAAAGACATACCCAAAAATATAATACTTTACTCAGAAAAGTTGTCCCTCACAGAGGTATGGGTTAACAGTTCTGATGCTGTTGCAAATAGGTGATGGGATCAAACAAAAAAGTAAATGGAATGGGAGCCAGGTAAATAATGGTACATAAGTGAGTGATGGGAGCCAGGTGTCTCACTGTTGGAGTGAGAGTTATGGATCAGCAAGGTCAGAAGGCTAGACTGAACTGCATGGTGTTAGATCAGTCTTGAGTTATTAGTATGAACTCGTGATTAGCTTAATATTGATACAGATGGAGAGACACAGAAATATTTACAGATATGAATCGTTATACATTATATATGCATTACTATATATACATACATTTTCCAGCTCCGTGTACTGACATAGCTTAGAAGCAGTGAGGACACGCAGCGTCCAGGTTTGGTTCCTAGTAGAAGGAACAGAGGCTCCTTGGAGAAATGGCTGACTGAATGACTAAGATAGAGAAAATGCAAGATGAGCTTGACATTGGGTACCAAAGCTGGTTCCTCAGTTGTTACGAATGTACCATGGCAATAAATGGAGTTAGAATATTTCAAAGTCTTTGCTGTTTGCATTATCTGGGAAATCGTAAAAAATAATCCTTTAAATTAGATTTTAAAAAATCAGAAATGCTCATTGTAATCTTCAACCAGTTTCATCACCACAGAATAATACCTTAACATGCAGTTAACAACGAATACAGAAGAAAAATAAGATATTAAAAATAATACATGATACTGTAAAAAATGAAATGGAGCATAAGAGATAGGATAATAGAAAATAAATAGTAAGTTATAGTGCTTAAACCCAAATATCAGTTATAAATGAAAAAAATGAGTTGAGCGTGTAGGCCACTGGTAATGTATGAGGCCCTGGACTTGATCCTCAGCATCGCAAAATAAATAAAAATTTCACAATTAAAAGTCCATGCTAGGCTATATTTAGAAACAACAACAGCAACAACCAAATGCTGCTTTAAATATAGTCTTTAAATATAAGTATATATAAACAATAATGAAGTGGGAAAACATTCAATTCAAACACTAACAAAAAAAGTTGGTATATCTAAGAGGACTTCAAAAAAAGCATTACTAGAGATAAACAGGGCTAGTCTATGTCAACACAATCAATCTACCACAATACATAAAAATTCCAAATGTGTATGCACTTCATAACAGAAGCTCCAAATATAAGAAGCAAAATTTGACCAAACTAGAAGGTAAGAGCCAATCCATAACAATTGCAGGACGTCTTAATACACTTCTCTCAAATACTGATAGAAAAAGTGAGAAAAAAATCAATGACCCAATTAACATACATAGAATACCACCTCCCTACAATGAAAGAATGAACATACATTCTTTTCAAGTGCACACGAACATTTGCCAAAACTGAACATATGCTGAGTCATAAGGCAAATTTAACAAATTTTAAAGAACTAAAATCATATAGAAGAGATCTCAACCCTCAATGGAATTATGCTAGAAGTCAATAGCAATAAAATCACTAGGAATTTCTCTCAGATGTTTAGAAATTAAGTGGTATACTCCTAAGTAAATCTTGGGTCAAAGAAGAAATCACAATGGAAAAGAGAAAGGAACTAAATAATACTGAAAGTACAATGTATTAAAACCTATAGGAGGCAATAAATCTAGACTTAGAAGGACATCAATATCTTGAAACTTGTATAAGGAAGAAAAGGAAAGTTTCCATCTCCAAGAAGTTAGAATTATAACAGCAAATTGAACTCAAGTTTGCACTTTCGAGTAGAAAAATTCATATGTAGCAAGCCAATGCTCCCACTAAAATAACCTGGAAACATCAGACATCTTATGAACGGCATCTCTTCAAAAGCATCAGTCAATTGCAGAGACAACAGAGGTTAAAGAAGGTAAAATTCCATCAAAGGGAGAACCTTTCATGGCCAAGCTGAAGATTTGCATCCATTCTCAGTTTAATTGCAAAAGTCTAGACTAGTCCCTGGCAGAAGGAGCTTCCAAGAGCAAAGACACCTCAGGACTTTTAGGAAATTGTATGGTACTGAAATGACACAATTGGAGATTTGAGGGCTCTCAAACACATGACTGGTTTCCTTCTAAGACTTTAGATGAACTCTCAAACTGGAGGAGCTCCAGAGGCTATTTAGTCCAAATCCTTGGAAAAGTTGAGGAGAATTTTCTAGTCTCAGGAGGCTTTAGTTGACAAAAGTCTACTTGGAGAGTAAGAGATGGAGAGTTAAAATTAAAAATCTTACGAATGATAGGAATCAACACTGACAATCTCCCATACCCTGTGCTGAAATCTCTGGCAGTCTTGCCATATGGAAAGGCCCAGAATCCACACTTGGTCCCTGGCAGAAGGTTGTTGCTATGGGGCCAAGAAAGCAGCCTAAGCGTGTTTGGAGAACCTCAAATACACCGTAGCTCTCCCCTTCCATACCATTGCAAAATTCTGAAAGCACTTAGGCTAAGAGGCTAAAACTTTAAGCAAGACACCTCTCAAAGACCATGTAAAAAGTTCCTATAGAGTCTTTGGTTGTTGAGGGAAAAAAAAAGATTTAGCAATATCTCCATCAAAAATTCTAAAGGACCACAACCTAGGAACAGGGACAAAGCAGTGGTCGATTGCATTGAATTTAGTATAGACCACAACTACATCTGAGTGGTATACAGCCTGGGCTGTAGCAAATGCTAAATGAATGCTCCAGTCAGATTCCATGGGGCTACATCATTGTAGTGTACAGCGACCTAACTTCCAACAATTTGGTGACTTTCTGTGAATGCTGGAGACTATGTTGCCATGGAATGCAATAAGCCAGAAAGGCCAGAGAATTAATGTCTCCTGGAAACAGCCCTCAACCAATGATTAATGGGAGATAGTGAATAAATATCTCAGCTCCCGCATCCCTCAGACAGTCAAACTTCAAAGTATGTATTCTACACTGGTTCATAGCCTAGTTACTCTCAACATGGCTACACTGATAATGGTAACTTGCTGATAATGTATTCTTTAGTATGTTTAGCTTCTCTGTCTCTCTTCTCCATCACATTACTGATGTTTTCTGTGACTGCATTTTAAATAAGTGAATTGCTCTTAAATGCTATTTCAGGGTCCTTTCCTGGAGGGTCCTAAAGTAAGAAATCAGAAGACAGAATCAGTAAGCTGGAAGGCAGATTAATAGAAAGTATCCAAGCTGAATCACAGAGAATAAAAGAATTGGGTGGTAGGGAACCAGGACCACAGTAAGAACTCTGAAGAATATAGTCAAAAAGGCTAACACATGTGTAAAGTTAAAAAGAGAGAAGAAAGGGGAAATGAAGTGAAAGAATTTTAAAAGAAATAATGACTAAGAATTTTATAAACCTTAGGAAATACATCAAACCACAGACTCAAGAAACACAGTAAAACACAAACAAGATAAATACAAAAAATTCACATTTAAGGACATTATCATAAAACCATTGAAAAACAAAAAACAAAGAGAAATCGTGAAAGTAGACATAGAAAATAGATTTACCACCCTCAAAAGAGGATCAGCGAGGTAGATGAAACATTAACCAAAAACAAAACCCAAAAGACAATGGAATTATACTTTGGTGGTGGTAAAAGCAAATAATTGTGGACCAAATAGACTGTACAGTACCAAGTGAAAATATTCTTTAAAAAATAAATATGAAAGGTTCTGGCTTCTGGTCAAATGAAACTTCTTGCAGATAACAATCTTTGAAATCTAGAAGAATTTTATATATTACTAATATTATTTGAAGGCACTGGAAGGTGAATAAACCAGGCAGAAGCTAGAGGGGAGTCTGCCCCTGAAAGCTGAACTGTAACTGCTAAGTAGAAAGTTTAGTCAACCCATTTGCAGTGCACATAGCAGAACACCACAGCTCTACTCACTTGTGCAGTTAGAGAACCAGAGCGGCCAGTTTCATTAGCTCATTTCCCACTGCTGTAACAAAATACCTGAGGATGAAACATGTATTTCAAAAAAGAAATTATTTAGATCATGGTTTTAGATGTTCAAAGACAAGGTGCTGGCGTTGGCTCAACTCTGGTGAGGACCTCCTGGGAATGGCATAAAAATTGTAAATGTGGATGCAAGGGAAAGATCATATGGTGAGACAGGAAGCCAGTGGGCAGGGACAGTTCAGTTTTGCTTTTTTACGACAGTATAGTACCCTCTTAAGAACTAACTGGGGATCCCATGAGAACTATGGTAATCCCTTCCAAGGGCAATACCCACAGTGATCTCCAACTAGAATCTGACTCTTAAAGTTTCCACCACCTCACATGCTGGCACACTGGAAACCAAGCTTCCAACATGTAAGCCTCTGGGGGATACTCAAACTATGGCAAACCCAACCACCAACCTCCCGCTTTGGCCTAGACTGTTTCTCAGAATATCCTGACACAGTTTGTCCTTCCAGGCAAATCAGAACAGTTAGTCACCCTAAGTAGTGTTCAAAATATCCAGAAAGTTAGGGTCACAATCTTTAAGGTACAGCTACACAGAGGGGCTAAACCTCAAATCTGTGTATAAGATTAATTAAGAGATTAACCAAATGATGTCCTTGACTAACTGGAAAGCTACACGTGGACAGAGAATCTCAAAAGGTCAAAAAGAAACAATTAGTATCCTGGATCTGAAAAAGGTAAATAGAGATTTCCATCTGCTGTCAAGCATAGGAAAGAAAAAGTAGGAAATTTGAGTGCAGCTAAGTGAACTCTTTCTAGAACAAAAATTATTCTTCAGAGGAATATAATAGAATTTAGGGTTTCTGCAAAATACTATTCCTCTTCTCCGTTATTCCATCAAAAAACAGTAGACTTGTGAAGAAAAAAAATGACCCATACTGAAAAAAAATCAGTTTATATAAAGAAGCCCTGAGGTGTCCCAGATGTTGTAAATAGCAGGCAAATTTTAAATGGTTATGATAAATACATTTAAGTTTTAAAGAAAATGATGGACAGAGAGCAAAAATCTCAGTGGAGAAAAAAAGGGAAAAAGTCAAATAAATATGTTGGGTATGAATAGTAATGACTGACATAAAATGATTACGTATACTTGACAGTAGGTTGGAAATGACAGAAATGAGGGTCAGTGAAATTCAGGATACAGCAACAGCATTTGTCCAATATAAGAAGAGAGAGATAAAATGAAGAAAATAAACAAAAATCTAGAGACATGGTGACAGAATGCCAAGTAGTTTGGTGGTTTAATATACATGTGACACAAAATTGGAATGCACAAAGGAGAAGACAGTTTAATTGCTAATAATAAAAAACAAAGATGAGCTTAGAGTAAATGATCCAACTTCCTACCTTAGGAAACTTAGAAAAAAGAGAAGCAAATAAAAGCCGAAGTAGATAGAAGGAAAGAGGTAATGATAAAAACAACAACAAAAAACAACAGGATAGGAAACAAGAAGTAGAGAAAATTGACAAAGTCAAAGTCGAATCTTTGAAAAGAGGTGTAAAACTGATAAATTCCTAGTAGGGAAAATAATGGAGAGAAAGCATAATTATCAATACCAGGAATAGGAGAGGAAATAACATTACAGTTCTTACATTCAAAGAGAAAAAAAGAGAATGTTATAAATAACTCTATACAAATAAATTCAATAACTTAGATGAAGTAGATGTATTCCTTAAAAACACATTTTACCTCAAAATTCATAGATACAGGAAGTAGAACACCGTTTGCCAGCAGCTAGTGGGACGGGGGCATGAGGAATTCATGTTTAGTAAGTATGAGTTTCGGTCTGAAAGATGAGAAAGTTCTGATGATGGATAGTGGTGATGATTGCACAAGAGTATAAATGCACTTAATGCCCCTAACCTGCATACTTAAAAATTATTAAAATGATAAACATATATATCTCCATGATTTAAAGAAGAGTTTAAAAACTGAAACAAACCAAATTTGAATTCTTTTTTATAATTTTTTTTTAACCAAGAATATGTGTTGGTACATTGTATACATAATGTTCACATTCATTGTGGTTATTTTGTACCTGTACATGATGTATCTTGGTCCAAATTTGAATTATTTTACTACTTTATATCTGTCAAAAAGATTGACTGTTGTCAGAACCCTTCAGACGCATACACACCAACATCCTTCTGAATTGAAATTATTGCACTGGTGAATTCTGCTAAATATTTAAGATGTAATGTAAATCCTATATAAACTCCCTCAAAAAGTAGATAAAGAAAGTACACTGCCTCATTTTATGAAGCCAAAATAATCTTGATAACAAAACCAGACCAAAATATTACTAAAAATAAAATTATAAATCCACATCTCTCATAACAATTGATTTTAAAAGACCTTAACATGATATTGGCAAATCAAGCCCAGAAACACATAAAACACATCATAACAAAATAAAGTTTCTTCCAGAAATACAATGAAAAGGAACAAACTATTGATATCAGTTGGATGAGCTGCCACGTAAGTGAAAGCCAATCCCAAAGTGCTACATTCTGTATGCTGTGTGTTTCTATTTTCATGATCTTTTTTGTTTGTTTGTTTTTGCTGTGATACAGATCAAGCCCAGGACTCTTATCACTGAGCTACGCCCTCACCCTTTTTATCAATGATGCTATAGTACTGATATTGTATCAATGTCAAAATCCTGGTTGTGCTATTATGCTAGCACATATTAACCTATTATACTATACTTTTACAAAATGTTATTATCATGGGAAAATGGGCAAAATTACAAGGGATTCTTCCGTATTACATCTTATATTTGCATGTAAATCTACAATTACCTCAATAAAGACTTCAAGTTAAAAAGAAAGATACACACACACACACACACACACACACACACACACACACACAATGAAACAGAAAAGGCAGAGCCAAGCTACAGAGTGGGAGAAGACATCTACAATACATACAAAAAACTTGTACATAAAATATGTAAATTTTTCAAATTGATAAGCAAAAGACAAACAGCCCAACAGAAATCTAGAAATAATCTTAAATTGGCATTTGATAGAAGACAGTGTTCGAATGGCCACAAACATAGGACAAGGTGCTCAACCTCATTAGTATAAAGAAAGTGCAAACTGGAGCTGTAATGTGATAGTCCCACCACACTCCACCAGATCAGTTGAAAGGGAAAAGCTTGGCCACGTCCATGCTGCGGATGATACCGACCACCACTTGTGCTGATGGTGGAAGAGTGAAGTGGGGAGACCACTTTGTAACATCGGCAGTATCTACCAAAGCCAAACTACACAAGCTCTGTGAGTATTGTGTTGCCCCACTAGGTTCTGCAACGCACTATAACGCCTCTGAAGCACACAATAAACACTCATTTTTGCTTACAAATGTGTGGGCAGTCTGGGCTTTTCTTCTGGCTGTGGCTGAGCACACAAGGCTTCTCCATACCCTACTCGCCAAGGCTCGGCCAGTTGATTTTGCTTATCTTGATTGGACTCTCATATTCCTAGGGCCTCTGCTGAGAAGACTTCTTTGTGCTCTTCTTAGAACCTCAGCCTCCAGCAAGCTAGCCTAGGTTTTGTCTCGAGCTAGCCGGGCACGTTTTTAGTACAATAACAAAGAAACTGGAGGGAAGGGGTGCCGAAGTGCAAAATCTCTTAGCCCTGTGCTCAGAACCGGCACACCATAATTTCTAGTATATCTCACCAGCCAAAGCAAATCACAGGTCCTAGGTTCCAGCCCAGACTCCCCTGCTTTTTGTAGTACTGGGGATTGACCCCAAGTTCTTCACACTGAGCTACATCCCCAGTCCTCTTGATTTTTTATTTTCAGACATGGTCTCACTAAGTCATTACATTGCCCAGGTTGGGGTGGAACTTGTGATCCTTCTGCCTCAGCCTCCCAGAGTACTGGGATTACAGGTGTAGGCCACCATATTCAGTTTCGACTCTCCCTCTTGATGGAAGGAATTACAACAGCCCCAAACTGGAAACTAACCACGCGTCCCTTGACAGAAAAAAATCGATTAAAAATGTATCAATAACATATGACTATATATGTGTGTATACAATACAATACTGTAGAATATTACTTAGCGATAAAAGAATGCACTACAGCTATGTGCAATAACACAAATCCCTCTCAAAAGCAAACTGAGAAAAAGAAGTAGAACAAAGGAATATGTGTTGTATTATTTCATTTATGGAAAGTTCAAGACAGATAAAATAAATGTATGGTGTTGAAAGTCAGGTAATATCTACTCTTGGAGGCTAGAGACTGAAAGAGACCCAGAGGGTGAGCTTCTGGATGCTAATAGTATCTGTCTCTTACTTTAAGTGCTGTTTATACAGGTATATTCACCTTGTGAACAATGCACAGAGCTACACACTTAAGATTTGTGTACTTTTCTGCAAGTGGGTTATATATCAGTTTTTTTTGTTTTGTTTTGTTTTGTTTTTTGGTGGTGCCAGGGATCAAACTCAGGGCCTTATGCTTGCAAGGCAAGCGCTCTAATCACTGAGCTAAATCCCCAGGTCCTATATCAGTTTTTTGGGGGAGGTGCTGGGGCTGAGGATCCAACTCAGGGCCTGCGCTCACTAAGCAAGCGCTCTACCACTGAGCTAAATCCCCAACTTCAGGGGGTTATATATCAACAAAAAGTTCAAAAATTAATCCCTGCCCAAACAGAAAGAAGTGAATAATTTAAAAAAACAAACAAATTAGTGAATTAAGAAACAGTAATTAAAGATGATCAACAAGGTTGGTTCTTCGAGCAGAATAATAAAATGGATAACATGGGGCAAGATTGCTTAAAAATAGAAAAGACACACACAAAAGTATTAGAAATATTAGAAATAAAAATTAAGTTATATAACAATAGATCCTACGGACACTAAAAAAAATCAGGTAACATTATTAGTGATTTAATGCCAATAACTGAAAATTCAGTTGAAATGAATTAATTCCTAGGGGAAAAATTAACCCAAAACATACACAAGAATAGATAATTTGAATAGTATTTTCAAATAGTATTTTCAAATAGTATATACCACCTAAGAAGTGGAATTTGTAATTAAAAACCTTTCCACCAAACGAAACTCCAGATGGCTCTACTCGTATTTTCTATCAAATCTATAAGGAATTAATAACAATCCAATACAAATTTTTCCAGGAAATTTAAAAAGGGGGGAGAATAATCCAAATTAAAAGTCCAGCAAGTTATTTTGAGGGTATCAATGAACGGATTCTAAAGTTTCTATGGAGATACGAAAGACCCAGAATGACCAACACAATAATAAAAGAGAACAAAGTTGGAGAACTGATAGGCTCAAACTTCAAAACTTATTATAATACTGAATAATTGAGACAGGTGGTATTAATGAAAGAACAGACAAATAAAGATGAATGGAGGAGAAGAAAGAGCCCAGAAATAGGCTCACATAAATGCAGTCAACTGATCTCCGAGAAAGGGGCTGAGGTACTACAATTGAGAAAAGAAAGTTTTCAATAACCAGTGCTGAAATAACTGGTTGTTTATATGCAAAATAAAAACAATAATCATCTAGACACAGGGACTATACACTGACAAAAATTTGATCGAAATGGCTCATAGACCTAAATGTAAAACAAAACTGTAAAATTCCTATAAGTTAAAACAACAGAAGCTTGAATTTCTAGATAAACTCTGGTTTCATGATGACTTTTTGTGGGTTTCGCAATGACACCAGAGGCACAATCCACAGAAGAAACAATTTACAAGCTAGACTTCATTAAAACCAAAATTCCTTCTCTGCAAAAGACACTGTGAAGAGAATGAAAAGAAAAGTCACAGACTAGGATAAACTGTCTGGTATAAACTACCTGGTAAAGAGCTGCAATCTAAAATACACAAAAATGGAAAACAAGCAAATGAAAAGATATTCCACATCGTATACACATAGTAATCTTATGCAAACTGAAACAAGATACTGCTACAAACCTATTACAATAGTCAAAACCCAAAACACTGATAATACCAAGTGCTGTCAAAAATGTGGCTCAATAGAAGCTGTCTTTAATTGCTTCTGGGAATGCAAAACGGTGCAGCCACTTTTGAAGACAGTTTGGCAGTTTCTTATAAACTAAAACATATTTTTTTTACCATACAATCAGAAATCCTGCTCTTTGGTATTTACTTACAGGAGCAGAAAATTTATATCCACACAAAAACTGCACAGAGATGTTGAAAGCAGCTTTATTCATAATTGCCGAAAATTAAAATAAAAAAGATGCCATTTAGTAGTTAAATGGGTAAATAAACTTATTGCATCCAGATACTGGAACATTATTCCATGCTAATATGAAATGAGCTAGCAAGTCATGAAAAGACTTGGAGCAACTTAAAATGCATATTATTAAGTGAAAGAAGCCAATCTGAAAAGCCTACATGCTGTATTCCAATATAAGATATTCTGGAAAAGGCAAACCTTTGGAAACAGTAAAAAATAAAAAATTTTAAAAGCTAGTGGTCACCAATTTTGGGTGATGGGAGGAATGAATAGGCAGAGTACAGAGACTTTTAGAGCACTAAAACTACACGTATGAAATTATAATGATAGAACTGCATCATTTATTATACATTTATCCAAATATCTCAAATGTACAATATCAGGAGTGCACCATAAAAAGAACTATTGTCTTTGGGTGATAGTGATGCTTCGATGTAGTTTCATCGGTTGTAACACATACACCACTTTGGTGAGGGATGTTGGTAATGGGGAGGCTGTGCATGTGTTGGGGTGGGGACTCTATGGAAAATCTCTGTACCTGCTTCTCAATTTTGCTGTGAACCTAAAGTTGTTCAAAAGAATTAAGCGTTTTCCAAAGGGGGAGTTTAAATATTCCTTAATTTATTTTATTAATCAGAATAGCCTTGATACTAAAACCGGAGAAGAAAATCACCATAAAAAGGAATAGAGGCCAGTATCTTTCATGAAAATAATTTTGATCTATAAAACAGATAACGCATGCTACCAGATTGATAATCAATGTAACTCACTACATTAAGTCATAAAATCACCTCAACATATGTAGAAGGGCAATACATAAAATTCAATAACTGTGTATGAGTCTTAAAAACTCAGCAGATTAGGAATAGAAAAATAGCAATAATACTAATAAATTATATTTCTAAAAATTTACAGCTAACATTGTACTTAATGGTAACATGTTGAAACTTTCATGTCTGAACTGGAGGTTTCTAGCCAGTTCAATGAGGCATGAAAATAATCCAGTGATAAGGCAAGAAAAAAGTATATAAGAACTGGGGAAAGAAGAAACAACAGTATCATTACCTATGGATACAATAACACTGAAAGTTCCAGACACTTAGGAATAAATCTAGAAAAGACATGGAAGGAGTGTCTCCCTCAGAGACACTAGAAGGAATGCAGTCCAGCTGACACCTTGATTTTAGGACTTCTGACCTTCAGAACTGTTACGTTAATACATGTTTTAAGTCACTAAATTTGTGATAATTTGTTACAGCAGTAGTAGGAAAATGAGTGACTACTGATGATTTTTGCCTAATCCAACCTTTACTATGTATGAGATTGCAAAATGCTATTTTCCAACTCCAGTGCTCCCTCTACATTAACCAGTTGCCACTCAGCATTCTACCACAGCCAGAGATTTCCTTTCCCCTCCCTACAGAAATATGTATAGACAAAACATATATAGATTATTGTCAGCGCGGAGTCATGAAATCCTTCAAACTGTCCCACATTTGGCTCATGGGATCCTCTCCAAACTGACTTTGTTGCTCTTGTAAATGTGCCTTGATCAGTGTGAGAGTGTGTGTGTGTGTGTGTGTGTGTGTGTACATGTGCATGTGCACACTGAGTGTTTACTTCTGTACTATGGAGCCTCCTGTATAGTACTATCTACATAAGCCCTGAGATCAGTGTTTTCTCCAAGGAGCCCTGCCTTCTTTTATCAGGCAATAGTATTTGAAACCAAGATCTGGAGCTACATGTGCTTATTACCACAGGCGTATTTTTCCTTCCTGGCCCTTTCAGCAGACAGAAATTGAAAATATAGACATCTATATACACAGACATGTACATGTTGTCTTAGTTACTTCCTAATTGCTGAGACAAAATACTGGACATGCACAAGCTAAAGGAGGAAAGGTTTATTTTAGCTCACAGTTTGTAGAGGTTTCAGTCCATAGTTGGCTGACTCCAAGGCAGTGCCACATGGCAGAGGGGCCTGGCAGATAGGAAGCAGTAGCAGCCAAGGGAAGAAAAGGGATACACATACATCTGGCCATGCCCACAGTGACCCACATTTTCCCACCAGACTTCACCTCCCAACATCACATCCCACTATAAACCCATCAGTGGACTAATCCAGTGATGAGTATCACACACGCATGTTCCAGTCACCTCCCAAACGCCCCACCTATGAGCATATGAGGCTTTAGGGACATTTTACGTATAAACCATAACACATAAGCAAGTATACAGGCACATACACATGAATATTTATATCTACCTATTTTAGAAATCATGAGTCATGCCATTACCTTTTCAGTTCATCTTTACATGGTTCTTTCTTGCCTTCATCCATTCCATATTTTAGGTCCTTTCTTCCATGGCGAGAGCCCTGGCTCCCAATAACATCAACACATGTACTTATTTGCTAAAACCTATTACACATCTAAAAGTATTCAAAATTAATTTTCCCATACCACTTTAAAAAACAAACTCAGTAAAATGGCTTGGGATTTATTCGTAATTTCTCTTACCCCTTTCCCTGCCACAGGTTGGGAATATTGAATATTGAGTTCATAAATTACTTAGATTATTTCTTTTTCTCCTTGATGTTCACTTAATACAACTGGGTTCAGTGCTTTCCATTTGCTTTCAGATTTAGGAATTTTTTTCCTGCCCATTTTTATACACGATTTTAGTTTTTGAATACGTAGAACACTTATGTACTTCCAAAAATACGCAAAAATATTCTGAGAAATGTCACTTTCTCCTTTATTCTTTTTGTTCACCTTTAGAGATAATTATCTTCAAGGTTTTGCACTTTATTTCTCCTATGTTTTAATTTTTATTTATAAGCAAATATATATGTGTGTTTTCTTTGCTATCCCTTTTTCTTATTACAAAAATACAGCATATTATATATGCTCATTTGCACTTTACTTTTTTCACTTAACAGTCTCCTGGAATTCATTCCATCTCACCATCTCATTTTCACCACTTTTATCGCAGCACGTAGTATTTATTGTGTATATGTGTCATAATTTATTCGGCCAGTTTCCTATGTTTGTACACTTAAGTAGTTACCAATATTTTGCAATTATAAATAATGAGGTAACCAATAACCTCATTATTTATATGCATATGTGTTTTTGTATTATAAATGTATATTTAGGATAAATTCTAAAAGCAGATTTACTTGAATAAGGATAAATGCCAAAATGGTTTTATTAACTATTGTCAAACTTCTCTCCATAGAGTTGAAGAAGTTTATATTTTTAGCAATAATGTATGAAAATGCCTGTTTCCTATAGCTTTGCCAACAGAGTATACTTTCAAGCTTTTGAACGTTTGCCAACCTGGGAAATGAAAAATGGTTTGTAGGTGCAGTTTTATTTGTGCTTCTTTGAGTGAAGTTGAACATCTTCTTATACTGTAAGTTTGGTTTTTCCATTTTTTAAAAATTCATTTTATTGGTACAATTTAGACATACATAATGCTAACATTTATCAAAGGGATTCTGCACCTGTACATGACATAGCTTGGTTCTTTCTTTCCCATTCTCCTCTCCTCTCTTCAGCCCCTCTTCTTGAGTTCAGTTTTCCTATCTTCCTGTTAATTCTTTATATCTTTTGTGCATCTTTCAATAGGATTTTTTCTCTTTTCCTCTCAATTTTCAAGTTTTATTTTACTATACATTAGGGATTTATGTGAACCAAATTTTGTCTCCCCCAAGTTCATATATTAAAGCTCTGAACCCCAGTGTGACTATACTTGGAAATGGAGCCTTAGAAGGTAATTAAGGTTAAATGAAATCACAAAGATGGGGCCCTAATCCCCCACGATTAGTGTCCTTACAAGAAGAGACACAAGGGGGCACTCTTGCTCCCGCATGGTATGGATATCCAGGACGTTAAGGCCCTGTAAGGGCAAAGTTGCTGAGTACAAGCCAGAAAAGAACTGAACTCTGCTGTGACCTTGAGCTCAGGCTCTCCAGCCTCTGAAACTGTGAGAAAATTAATTTATATTTTTTAAGCCACTCAGTTTATGGTATTTTGTTATGGCAGGCTGAGCAGACTATGACAGGAATAACAGTTTTGTTTTGCTTTGATCTGTGATATATTTTCTCCCAGTTTGTCCTTTGACTTTTTTTCTATGCAAAATTTTTGTTTTTGTTTCTTATGTGGTCAGGGAAGGAGAATGTAATAATCTTTTCAGATAATTGTTGATATTGTTTTCTGATTCTACATCAAAACAAGCAGCCAATTCTTAAGGTTTTACTAGTTATATTGAATCTTAAAATAAGATCGCTAACTTTTCATACTATGTTACATGAAACACATTAGCATATTTTGTGATTGGAGTGAATCTTTTTACCTGTGCATGATTTTGTAGCATCATACTTTCATCGCTTGGAGAAGCTATGTCGATCTTAAAAATGTTGACAGACTTTATTACACAACTTCAAAAAATTACATTAATTAATACTATTATCTTTATCCTCAGAAAAGTTTTTATGTATTATGAAGCTCTTAAAGTTTGTGGTGGAAGAGCTAACTTTAAAAATTTTTAAAATTTGTTTCATCAAGAGTATTCTGGACTCTTAAATGGAACTAGGTGTGGAGAGCAGGGAGTGGGGAAAGAGATGGGGTGAAGAATGCTCTGACTGCTGATCTACTCTGGGGCCACTTCCATGGTCCATGCCAGGCACCAACAGTGTGCTCACTGAGTGCTTTTGTATCATCAAAGCATGTGTTAATACAAGGAGAGAAGCAAATAAGGCTTTCATACTATTATGAAAGCAGTTTTGACCCACAGACCTCATGAAAAGGTCTCGGGAAACTACAATGCTCCACAGACCACCAGACTTTGAGTTCTACAGCTCTAAAATTGGCCCGAATCCTTCACACTTTACATTCCACCCAGCTCTAACTAGGGGTTGGGGGAGGCCAGGGGCAGGGTGGGGATGGGGGTGGAGGGTTAAATCTAGAGAGCCTCTAGGGTTTCAAAGTCCCTCCTTGCCTCACATGTGCACACCAGGAGGGCTTCCTCTGTTATTACTCATCAAGGAAAAGTATCGGCTACACTTCTCTTGGTGCAGGGCAGTCAGCTCAGCAAAGGCAGGAGGGGTAGAAGCTGTAGAAAAGCAGGGACAGTGTCAGAAGCTGCTGCCAACTGCAAATCAAAGAAGGAGAAGCGATCTCTGAAATAATCAAGTAAGGAACAGAGATATCTTTGGCCACCAGAGTAGGCGAATGAGTCTCTTGGGGGGAATGAGGCACATCAGTTGGTCTGTGGGGCAGAGCAGGGGAGGGAGAAGCACAAGAAGTGTGCTGGCTTCTTTTCTGGAATCCCAACCCCCTTGTGCACACACGCTCTTCTTAGTTGGATATGTGCTCATTGAAAGCTTAGGAACTCACTGGAGACTCTCTCCGTGCCCTCGGCATAGAAAGTTGAGAGAAACCAAGGGAAAAGGTGACACACCCATTGGATGGCTCTCAGATCACTGACATTTTGAACACTCAGGGTGAAACCAGGAATGTTGCCCTATTCACACACCAACCACCATCCTGAATTCTCAGCAGGGTCTGTAGCCTTTGTATCAGAACTTTGAAACTGGGGTCTCTGACCCAGCAATTCTGCCCATAAGAACTTATCCCTAAAAGCCAGATGTGCACAAGATGTATCTTTAAGGATAAGTACTGTGTCTATTATAGAGTCAGGAACAGCCTGGGAGGGGAAAGGGAAAGGAAGAAGAAGGGGAGGGGGAAACAATAGGAGTTGGTTAAATTAAGGATGGCCCAGCTTCAAGATGTTATGAAGCAGTAGTTCTCAAAAGAAATCCTTTTCAGAGATTTGGAAAATCAAAACTATTCTCATAAAAATACTAAGACATTATTTGACTTTTAACATTGATCTTTGCATGAATGGAACAAGAATAATAGTGAATAAAACTCTGGTGACTTAGCACAAATCGGCAATGCCATCAAATGGTACTAATAATTATATATTCTTTACTTCCGAGCACTCAAGGGAAAAAAAGTCAACTTCAAAATGTCCTTAACAAAGCCATACAAAGTATTAATTTTATTAAATCTCAGCCCTTCAGGACACATTAAAAATAGTCCATGTGACTAAATGGGAAGCAGGCAAAGAACTTCCGCTATCTAACAAACTGGGATGGTTGCCCTAAGGGAGAGCCCCATGTATTTGACAGCCAGGGTGCCCAATGCTATTGCAGGCTGTGGGCGCTTTAGCCTTTTCGAACCCCATCCTTCCTGAAGAGATAGAAAAATTATATTTTATGCCTGCATGGACATAAAATACATGTATTCCTGATAAGTTCTCCAGGCTGACCTTGAACTTCCAATCCTCCTGCCTCAGCCTCTCAAGTGGTGAGGATTACAAGGGTGCACCACCATACCCAGTTAATAAATATATAATATTATCTCTTAAAATATTTTCTTGAAATAAAAAGAATGAACTTTCATTTTCTTCTGATTTAAAAGAAATTAAGACATTGTCATGGGCCCTGTGGGCCTCAGTGTGGTTTCTAAGGGAGAAGTTGAGCCTGCCTGTGTTATTCAGACTTGAGGGAATTTGGGGCTGAATTCTCCATGAGACACAGTTTTGGTATGTAAAATTAATTTATTTGTCTTTACACAAATGTAGTCTGTTTTTTTTTTTTTTTAACGGAGGAAGAGTCTCACAGAGGCCAAAGTACTTGTGGCTGTGAAAATCATCATGCAGTTCTGTACATCTGATAAATATCTTCTTGAAAATGAATGAAATTAATATGTCACTTCCAGGAAAATCTCTGTGACATTGTTGTTGCCGATAATAAATTTGAGCTTTTGAGCAAACATTACAATTTGGGGAAACTTTTATCTGCCATGGCGAGCTTGGCATCTTCCTGATATTGGAAACCTCCAGATGAGCTCAGTGGTGATATCAGCCAAAGTAGTTTCCCAATATCGTGCAATGAGCTGCATCTTCAATTGGGAGTCCCGCATAACTCAGCAAACATATATTTTCCAAATGACCGATGTGTGGATCTTGCCAAATCATGCATGGCTAAAACATTCATTTGAGATATAAGACAAACCAAGGGTTGGGGATTTAGCTCAAGTGGTAGAGCACTTGCCTAGCAAGCACAAGGCCCCAAGTTCAATCCCCAGCACCCCTTCAAAAAAAGATGTAAGACAGACCAATGGATGTTAATGTAACTGAGTTCAAAGGTTTGCTGATTGGTTTCAGAGTCTACATTGTGATTAACCTTTAAGAAACTATTACTTCTCAAATTGTGGTGTGCT
>PVJO010011191.1:0-60760 GCA_004026905.1 Hystrix cristata
AAAAAAAAAACAAAAAAAAAAACTGGCAAGGTTATCAAAAACAAAGATAATCTGAACAAGCATCACATACAAAAGTAGTTGAAGGAGTCATGATGACAAAGTGTAATATGGTACCCTAGGTGAGATTTTAGAACAGAAAAAGGACATGAAGAAATACAAATAAAGTATGGTCCTCAGTAATATTATACCAATACAGGCTTATTAGTTGTGACAAATGCTCTTTTTTAAGATGCTAGTAATAGGGAAAACTGGGTATGGAATATGTAAAAACTCTCTGTACGATGTTCATAATAATTTTCTAACTCTAAAACTGTTCTAAAATAAAAGTTTAATAAAAAGAAAAAGGTATAAAGACTAACCTTTCTGTTTATTAAGCACCTCAGAGTCTCCTAATTAACCCTAAGGATGTTCATAAGCATTCCAACGAAGATGTCACTACTAGCTCAAAATACGGAACTGGCAAACAAGTAAGAGATGTAGTTAAGATACCCAGGGCAGGGGCTATGGATTTAGCTCAAGCGGTAGAGCACTTGCCTAGCAACCACAAGGCCCTGAATTCGATTCCCAGCACTCCCCCCCAAAAAAGACAACCCAGAGCAACAATTCCCAAACCACTGTGCTGTGCTACATTCTTCAGTACCATGGTAACAGGTAGATAATGAAAGCAGTAATCTGTGATCAAATAAATAAGAGGCTGGACTAAACAAAGTTAAACAGGCTTCATTACTACTAGATTTATCAGAGCCTTTATATGATAGAGGTATTAAGAACTATAAGGAGAGGGCTGGGGATTTAGCTCAGCAGTTAGAGTGCTTGCCTTGCAAGCACAAGGCCCTGAGTTCGATCTCCAGCACACACACAAAAAAAAAAGAACTATAAGGAGAGCCAGTGTGGTGGTGCATGCCTGTATCCAGCACTGTGGAAGGTTGAGGCAAGAGGATCCCAAATCCAAGCTGCTCAGCCTGGGCAATTTGGCAACTTCATAAGACCCTGTCTTAAGTAAAAAAAATTAAAAAGGGATGGAGATATAACTCAGAGTGAAGGCCATGGGTTCAATTTCCAGTACTGCTACATACACACATATATAAATAAAATGAATAAGAACTCTAAGTGGTAGATATGCTACTTAACATTTCTCTTCAAAAAGGTTTGCCTTTTTTCTCCAGATCACCTATGAACAATTGCAAGAACAATATTCTGTTTAACAATGCTCTGGGAAATACAGTTCTAAGGTGAAAAGGTCCCAACAATTGAGTGTTTGGACGGAAGAAAAATGTCAAAGAAAGAATACAGTGAAGAAAGTGTAAAGACAATCTACAGAGCCCAACATTTAAGAAGCAAGAGAGGAGATAGTTTCCAAAAAGCTACAGACAATAAGCAGGACCAAACTACACACTAAATAAACCAAGAATAAAAATGTTCTCGGGATTTGAGATGGGTAACTGACACTTGTGACCTTAGTTTCAGGAAAGGGGAGGAAAGAAAGATAGCAGGCAACATTTTAAAAGATTACAATTGCTGGGTGTGGTGGTACACCTCTATAATTCCAGCATTTGGGAGGGTGAGGCAGGAAGATCACCTCAAATTTGAGGCCAGTAGGGGCTATATAGTGAGACCCTGTCTCAAAAAACAAAACAAACAAAAATGCTTAGGATGGGGATGAAAAATGAAACAGATGGAGGATTAACATACCATTGATAACTTGATTTTAGCAATGAAAGTTGGGGAAAAAAAAGAGTTTGGTTGATAGAAAAGAATATACAAAGAAACTCTAAAAAATTTATAACAAGAGACACCCACACCTGGTTTAAGGTAAAACATGAAAACCTGCTGAAACTGATTACAACCCAATGGATGGAAGAAATGGAATCCAGACTATGTACTAGAGAAGACTTTTTTCTTGAGACTGAAGAAATATGAATAGTACTGCTTAGCCATTCCAAGTCTGATGACCTCATGGATTTCTGCCTACTCTACCCAAGAGTGTTTTTTAGTCTGTGGAGTTCAGTGTGTAGTAAATTAACAAATTTGATGATTCCCTGACTTTCTGAGGATGTCTGAGCTATGAAGAGAAGGTTATAGAGAAGCACTTACCCAGAGGCCTCAATCTATGAAATTAAGAAGCAAGGTAAAGGCTGATGATAATAGGAACACTGGGAGTTCGTGGATTTTAATTTATAATGATTTACTACAAATAATTTTGATACACAAAATAAAAACTTGGAAATTTAGGCCAAAAGTGAAGATTACTAAAAAAATTCAAAAAGAGATGTAGTATCTCACCCAAAAATTTTCACAACTCTGCTGCACCAACAGAAGTTGCATGTCACAAACTATTACTATAGCTACCTATATGTTGCTGAACACAGGACTGTTAAATAGCCGGTATGTGTACAGACCAGTTTTAAACTTTTAAAACTTAACACTATATTTCCTTTCTATATAAAACACCAACCCTAAAAGCTACTTAACCATACGCAATTTCATTTTATTTTAAGAACAATGAGGACACAGACATGAGATTCCGTTGCTTGGAACTTATTTTTAGATTCTACCATTTTGGCTAATTTCATTAACAATTCAAATTGAGTAGATAATTAAGGATTAACTAGGTCCAAGCTGCAAGTGTGGCAAATATATGGCTCCTGGACCCATTTATCATAACATTTTAACCACAAAAAGGAGGTAACATCTGAATTATCTGATAATAGAGATTTAAGAAGTCATGTTGCTTAAAAATATGTGTTGACCATCAAAAGAAGAGGAGGTATCATTTTTAAGCAAAGAAGTTAATATTGATCCACGTGCACGGAACAAGAATGAGACAACACCCACACCAAACCTGGCAGCCTCCAGATTTGTGCCTGTGAACCTAGGGCGGCCACAAAGGCCAGAAGATTAGCACTGCCAGCTCAGCAGCTGAGCTACAGCGGCATCCACACACAGGCCACTCCGGACAACCAGAACTTGCAGCCAACATCTGGCAGGGACTAGGGAATGTGGCACTGATAAACCGAGAAAAGTCTGGCAGAAACACGTTTGCTGGGGTTGAGGGGAACTTCCAGGACGGCAACCTTGGAAGAGCAGATGAGGCGCCCTCAGAAACCGTACCCCGGAGCTCAAAGAAGCACCCTGGGGCCTGGGGAAAGGGCCGTCCTTACCTTGTCATCCTCGCACCTCTTTCCCTGGCCCTCCCTGGCCTGCAGCCGGCTACTGAGACGGTCGTAGTCGGCCTCCTTTTGGTCGATCTGTTTCTTGTGCGTATCCACCAGGAGCAGGAGATCCGAGTTACGCTTCTCCAGTCGCCCGCGGGCCACCTCGGTGCGCTGGACCTGGGCCTGCAGCTCGGCCACCTCCTCCTGGAGCAGGACGTGGCGGGAAGAGATGCTCCAGTAGTTGAAAGCGAGGACGACGATCACCACAAGAAGCACCACCAGCACGAAGGAGGGCAGGCGGCCGCCACGCCGGTTGGCCCCGAAGCCCACCATGAGGCCGAGCCGGGCTGCGCCCTGGGCCCCAGCAGACGACACCTGCGGGCAAGAGCTCTGGCCCCGGCTGCAGAGGTGCGCGGGACGCGGCCGCAGGGCCGGCAGAGGAGGGCGGGCTGACCCGCGCCAGCCGGGGCTGGGGGGGGAGAAGGGGGCGGGGCCGTGAGCCCGGGTCCCTCCCCGCCCCCTCCTCAGACCCGGCCCGAGCGCTCTCCGAAACCTCGGAACTTAACCTCCTCCACCACGGCAGGCCTAGAGAAGCCCGCGGTCGCACCCCGGCCTGTCCTCAGGGTTCGGGGGCGGGGAGAGGAGCCGGAAGAGGGCGGATTCGCCCTGGCCCCGCCCACCAGAGGGGACGGGTCGCTGAGGGGCCCGCTCGCTGGTTTCCGCCGCAGCCCCTCTTCTCGCGAGAGTGGGTTTCCTCGCGTCTTCCCTGCAGTCTTATCTCGCGATGGTTGTCATTGGTGTGTAGCGAGTGGTGTTGAGTTCGGCGGTCTCCGGTGTGCCTCGTACGTGGGTTCCGGCTGTTACCTGCTTGGTACCTTTGAACCAAGGTTTAGGAGTTCCTACTTTACCCTGGCTTCACGAGGGGTTTTGTTTCTGAGGACTTCTGGGGCCGCGATCGCGAAGTAGGGAAAACAGTAGCTGATCTGCTTCCAAAAGGGGGCCGCTAGAACGATTTTGTACTAACCTTTTTTGTTTGTGCTGAAGATGTGGAAAGAAAACAACAGCAAAAATGCCGAACATTACGGGAAAAAGCAGGAGAACCTAAAGTTTAGAAATGAAAGGTGTGCCTGTATGGTTTCCAGGTTACTGCTGTTGTGAACCTAAAGACTTTCAGAAGGTGATGAGCTCCTGTTTTTGAACGCACAGCTGTTTTGTCTCAACTGGGCTTCCAAATAGTTCAGAAGCTGCCTTCACTGAATGGTGACCAGTGCACCGTTACTGGCAGCAAGCACATTCTGGGTTAGAAATAATAACTGTCTTAAAAGTTGTTTTAATTACCCTCTCAACAGTACAGTTCTACAGATGAGAAATCCAAGACGTTTAAAAACTTTCTCAAAAGTCCAATGTCTTATCTGAAGTAGTTAGGCTTTAATCCAGACCACTGGACTTTGAACACCTTTGCTCCTTGCATTGTACCAGGCTAGCTGTTGCTGTATGTGCATTGTTAATTTCAGTGGTATAGAGAAAGCCCTGACTCTTCTGTTTTCTCTACGTATTTCTATTGTAAGTGAATTAAAAAGGTATTGGCTCTAACCTGGTTAAAGGGAGGCTGGGGTTTCTTTGTTTTTCAAACCTAAGGATGAAGAACTTCGATGACCATAAAACCTCAAGAACCCCAAAATTTTGTTATTTTCTTTCATATCGAATGGTAAGCGTTTTAGGAAGGATTTGCATCTTTGAATAATTATGCTTCTGATCCATTTTAAAAATAAGGTTACATGCCTTACAGCTTGGAAAAATTATTGCAACTTCAAAGAGAAACAATTTCTCTCACATAGATACTGTACAAAGGAGCAACACCAAAATTATTAATATCTAGTGCACGTCAAAGTTGAATCCTTTGCTCTGGCTTCATAAGACCTAAGAAATCTCCACTCTCAGATAGTAAGCAAACTTTGGCAAAAGAAAGTGAGGCAAAAATGGGAAATCATTACCACCCCCCTTTCTCAGCTCATTAGCTTTTCTCTGCTCAACCAGATCTGATTTTAACTGCTTATGACATTACACTTTCCAAAAATGTTTTCTTTTTCATATAAGAGTCTCACAGATCTAAAAGTAATATTACACAAAACATACATTTTCTCAACAGATGCTTAAAAGCATTCTTTGGTACCATTTTTCCATTTTACAGATGTAGAAGTAACTTGTCCAAAGTTGTACATCTACTAAATGGCAGAGCTGCAGTTTGAAAGCCAATTTGCTTTCTACTCTTCCCTGGGGTTTTTTGCTTTTTTTCTATTTTGATAGTTACCTCATCAACCTATACCTCCTACTAATGAGGTCAGTCCAGATATCACCCAGACTGTATATAAATGCTTTCCTATAGATATGTGTGGATTAGACATTGAACATGTTAATGTAAAAGTCAGTTCTGTATGCCAGGTCATCAAGGTTAACATTAACAAGGGTTTGGGCATTTAGCTCAGCTGGTAACGTGCTTGTCTAGCAAGCCTAAGGCTTTGAGTTTGATCCCCAGGCCCCTCTCCCAAAAAGGATTAACATTTAACAGTACAGTGATAAATCATGTTGACAACATACATCCTTCATATGATGGTAACACGCCATGGTCTTCCTTTCACCTCAGGGTTTTTTTGTTTTTGTTTTTGTTTTTGTGCTGGGGATCGAACTCAGGGCCTTGTGCTTGCAAGGCAAGCACTCTGACCACTGAGCTAAATTCCTTTCAAAAACTCATAGCTCTTAACTGTACATGAGAATAAAACAGACAAATGCAAGTTAGGGGACATTCTACATAGTACAATACCTGACCAGTACTCCTTGAAGCTGTCAAAATGAGCAAGTGGTGTAGCTCAGATAGAGTGTGTACCTGGTTTGTGGAAGCTTGGGCTTGATCCTCAACACTGTTTGTAAAAAAATAATCAAGTTCTTCAAAAACAAGGAAAATCTGAAAAACTGCCACTGCCACAACCAAAAGCAGCCTAAGGACATATGACTAAATGGAATATGGTATCCAGGGTGGGATCCTGGAAAAGAAAAACTAGGAACAGGTTAGAGAAGGTGGTAGTTTATAGGAGCACAAAATACACAGATGAGTTAAACAAGGTTTTTCCATTGTAAGTGAAAAGACTCTAAACCTACACTAGCTTAAGAAAACAATTTATAGGACAGTTCACAGTGCTGCTGTAAGACTCACAGGAAGTAGGGTATCTACAGGAGATTTCATGGTTCAAGAACTCTCCAATTTCAGATGATCATTTTTCTTGTAGACAGGAAATATGGCCCCAACATTCCTGATATTTCCATGGTCTAAGAAGCAAGGGAGCCAAGTCTGGTGGCACACACCTATAATCCCAGTCTGGGAGACTGAGGGAGGATAATTGCCCATTCAGGCCTGGTCTGGGCAATTTAGGGAGACCCTACCTCAAAGTAACACATTTTTTTTAAAAGGCTGCAGATCTTGTTCAGTGTGAAGGCCCTGGGTTCAATCCTTTGTACTAAAGAAGAGGGCCGGATGGGGGAGCAGCAGCAACAGAAGTTTGTCTTCTAGCTCTTGCTACAAAAATGACCCATGGAAGGATTCTGACTGTCCTGTTCTGATTATGTGCCCATCACCTGTACCCATCATTATGACCAGAGATGCAAGATAGGACTGGCTCAGCACAGGGCACTCTTATGTGGGCGTAGACACACTCTAAGCAAGAAGCAGAAAGAGTATTGGGCCAAAACAACACCTCTTTTTCTTGAGATACATTAGTTACCCCCCAGACAATTAGGAGCTGTTGAGTAGATAAAGCCATGGTACTGTATCATAGGTTGGGTTTCCCTGGAAACAGATCCTGAAATGAAGATTTATAATAGAAAGTTTTGGAGGTACTTTTCTTGGGATCCTTGCCTGAAGAAGGAAAGGGAAGGGAAAAAGAAAGAAAGTGGGAAGAGTGCAACTGTGCATTCTCAGTGAAAGCTTCAGTCAACTCCTGGTAGAACTCTGAAGCCAGGATGACCTTTCAAAGTTGTCCTGCTGTCTACTGTGATAGAAACCGCATGGTACTGGCAAAAACAAAATGAAACAGACCCAAGATCAATGGAACAGGCTAGAAGATGCAGAAACAACCCTGAACCCACTCAACTGCCTTATCTTTGACAAAGGGGACCAAACAACCTCACTGGAAGAAAACCTCTTCAATAAATGGAAAAACTGGCTTTCCACATGCCAAAGACTAAAACTAGACTCCTGTCTCTCACCATGAACTGAACTAAAATAAAAATGGATCAAGGATCTAAATATTAAAACCGAAACACTAAGTCTGCTGGAAGACAGAATAGGTAGAACTCCTGAAGACATAGGTGTAGGCAAAGACTTTAATGAGCAAAACCCAGACTGCAGGGGAAATGTTGCAAAGAATCAACAACAGGGGTCTCATCTTATGAAAAAGCTTTTGCACAGCAAAAGAAATTACCAACAGAGTGACAAGAGGGAAAAAATTTTTACTGATTGTTCCTCAAACAAAGGTCTAACATCTAGAGTATATAAAGAACTTAAAAGAATCAGACCCCCCAAATTTAAAGACCCAGTCCAAAAATGGGCATCTTACATGAATAGCCACTTCTCAAATGAAGAAGTACAAATGGCCAATAAATATATGAAAAAATGTTCAACATCGCTGGTCATTTGAGAAATACAAATTAAAACAGCCCTGAGATTCCATCTCATTCCAGCAAGAATGGTTGTTACCAGGAAATCAACCAGTGACAAATGTCGGCAGGGCTGTGGAGAAAAAGGAACCCTCCTCCACTGTTGGTAAGAGTGTAGACTGGTACAACCACGGTGGAAATCAATGTGGAGGGTCTTCAAAAAATGAAAACTACAAGTCCCATTTGACCCATCTATTCCCCTTCTTGGTATTTTCCCAAATGGATTAAAAGTGTCATACCACAGCAATATATGCACATCCATGTTTATAACAGCACAGTTCCTAATAGCTAAATCTTGGAAACAGCCCCAAAGCCCATTAACTGATAAATAAGTAAAGAAATATTGTTTTTTATACAATGGAGTATTACTCAGCCATTAAAAAGGATAAATTTCTAGGTAAATGGATGTACCTTGAGAACATACTCTTAAGTGAAATAAATCAGACACACCACATTGTTTCTCTGGTATGAGAAACTGAAAGTGTGAATAAGGACCACAATGTATAATAGATATTGTGAAATAGAAAGTGTTCAAAAGACAAGGGGAAACAGGGGGAAAGGAAGGATGGGAAAAGGAAAAGAAAAAGAGAAAAGATAGAAAAAAATGGAAACAAAGCTGTCCTAAATAAGGAGGAGAGGAGAAATTGAAAGGAGGGGAGGGAACGGGGAAAAAAAGAAAATCAAAATATAACATGCACAGGTACAAAACCCCTATGATGAATATGATCATTGTGTATATCTAAGATGTACCAATAAAATTTGTATATAAACAAAAACGAAGTCGTCCTGCTTTGGGGGGGCCCAGACCTCTATATCTCCATATTGAACTGGTTTTGAATAGGGGGAAATAGCAAATAGGCTGTGTGCTAACTCCAATCAATTAGTAATGTGCCTGTATTTCTGGATTTAAAAAAAATTAAGACAGCACATCAGGATCAAGTGAGAAAACAAGGTATGACCAATGAGTGATTCAGTCATAGACACAGGAAGGGCTAGAATGTCATGCAGGGATAAGGAAAGCTATGGCCTACCACCCAGATTCCCCATCAGGAGTGAAGGGTTTCTTCCTCCCGCTGCTGGAAGAGCTGCCTGCACACAACTCCCAGCAATCAGCCATCATCAGAGTTTCCTCAGCCTTTATGAGCTACTCTATATCCAATACTTGTCAGCTCAACATGCATTTGTTATGTCACTTTCCTACATTTGGATAGCAAGAGGTAATATGTGCTAGGAGTAATGTGAGCTCCAGGATAAGAATGTGAGCTCAAAGTAATCTCTGCCTTTCAGTAATTTTATAGATTGGATAAGCTACTTAATCTCAGTATACCCATTTTATCATTTCCAAAATGGCATATTAGAATTAATTAATTTATCTATTAGATGAGGAAAGTAAATTAAACAAAATAAAATTTTATTCTGCCTCACATAAATCCAAAAGCAGGGTGGGGCTGTGGCACAGTGGTGGGGCATGTACTCAACATGGGTAAAAGCCTGGGTTCCACCCTAGCGTCCGTCAGTCCGTGGATCCAGAACCATGCTCTCCAGACTGGTTGGCAGCCTCCCTTCAGTTTGCTGCTCTTACACCCCTGTAGTGGGGCTCTGATCTTTACCTCTGGCCATGACATTCTTAATCCAGGAACCAGGAAGGCTAAGAGTATGCCTCCTCCAACTTTTAATGAAATTTCTCCAAGTATACATTTCCATTCACTTCTCTTTAATCTAAAGTTAGTCACACATCACCCCAGAGACCAAGGAGGCAAAGAAATTAGACTTACAACAGGACAGTTGTGTCCCCATTTGAAAATTAGAATCTCTAGTATAGAAAAATAAACACCTCTTCTACAAATGGGGAGAATAACGAAGTCTAGTCTCATGTTGTGTGACCGAAATGAGTTAATACAAGTCCAGAGCTTTAGGCCAGGCACTTACCAAGTATTAAGTGTTCACTGCTGTTACTGTAGCCGTGGTTCTCAGTGCAGTGGGAGCCAGGCATGTTCACTGTCTTTGTCTACATACTGAGTGTACAATGTCTGCAAAATCTCACTCCTTTTTAAAAAGTCTGAGACTCGTGATGAACAAAATAAAGATTTATTTGAAATTACTAATGAAGGGAGCTGGGGATCTAGCTCAGTGGTACAGTGCTTGGCTAGCAAGCGCAAGGCCCTGAGTTTGATCCCCAGCACGAGAAAAAAGAAAAAAAAGAAATTACTAATGAGTTTATCATGACCTTTTTCATGTATAAGTGTGTGTGTGTGTATATATATATATATATATATATATATATATATATATATACACATATACTTTTTTTCTTTTTGGTTCTGGGGATGGAACTCAGGGCCTTGTGCTTGCTAGGCAAGCACTCTAACCACTGAGTTAAATCCCCACCACCTCATGTATATATTTTTAGTCAACAGATACTAAAAATAATTACCAGCATGTTGGTATCAGTACAGTTTTCACAAAAAAAGTTTTTAGAGTCAGAAGATTGGTAATCTCTGGACCCTGAGCACATGTTGTGTGTGTGTGTGTATATGTGTGTGTGTGTGTGCGCGTGTGTGTGTGTGTATTTAGAGCAGGGTTTCACTATGTAGTCCAGGCTGACTTCGAACTCTCCATGAAATCCAAGCTGGCCTCAAACTCATGACCCTCATGCCTCAGCCTCCCAAGTATTGGGGTTACAGGCATGTGCCACCAGGCCGGACAAGACCACATTTTTTATAGGCTTGTAACCCAACCTCTACCAAGCTTCACATTCATATTTTTCCTTCATATCCCTTATGCCCTAGCTCTGAAGTATCTTGTTTTATAGGCTGTATTATGTCTCTAACTCTTTGTTTGGCTCTTTCCTCATTTTGAACTATCTCCCCAACTTCTTTCTGTAACTACCATTTATTCATAAATGTATTTATTCTTTTTGAGGGGAGGGTTGGTGGAGATCGAACTCAGGCCCTTGCACTTGCTAGGCAAGCATTCTACCACTTGAGCTAAATCCCCAACCCCAGTGTATTTATTCTTAATAACAATGATACAAATTTTCACATATCATAAAATTATAATTTTGGTGTTAATATAATAGTTGATTGGAAAAGTTATTATGAAATGAGTAATTCCATTAATGAAATTTTTAAAATTTTCCCTTATGACATCGGTATTGGAAGCTTGCTTTGTTCAAGCCTTTGTATCATGGAGCATGCAGCATTAATTAATAAAGTGTCTCCTGAGTACCTGCTGTGGGGCAGATAATATGGTGCTTCCCATCTCTCCTTCCTGTACCAAGGCCCAAAATGGGAGCCATTCAATGTCCTTCCTTGAAAAGATTTTGACACCCCATCCCTGATAGTGTGAAAGTGACCACTGTCTTACTGTGCCTCTACAATGGCCTCTCCATTTCTATTTTAGCAATTTATTTTTCTGTGACATGTCTGCATACTACTAATCTTTTCTCAGATGTTTCTCCATAGGACCACATTTCTAGATAGCATGATGTAGACCAGTGGTGGCGAAACTGTTACAGACAAGGGCCAAACTGCAACCCAAAACCCACTTATATATCGCAAAGTGCCAACATTGCAATTAAACCTAAATGCTGAGGTTTTAGTTTAGAAAAAACAACTCATACATAAAAAATTTTTTTTGCCTTAAAAGAAAAACAAATAACACATGTGCCGTAGGTTCATCACCTTTGATGTATGCAGGCCGTGATTGTATTTTGACCCAGCACAATTACACTTTCTTTCCTTCTCCAAGACTGCTCACTTCTTTCCAGTATTTGAAATATTTTAGGGCTGGATGTAGTGGCACAAATCTGTAATCCCAGCACCAGAGAGGCTGAAGCAGAAGGATCCCTGCAAGTTTGAGGCCAGCCTGGGTTACATACTGAGTTCGAGGCCAGCCTAAACTACATAGAAAGACCTTGTCTCAAAAAAAAAATTAAATATTTACAAAATACTTTCTTAACCATTTCACTCATTTATTTCTTTTGAGTTGTTGTGTTTTGTTTTGTTTTTCGAGACAGGATCTTGCTATGTAGTTCAGGCTGTCCTTGACCTCACTATGTAGCCCAGATTGGTCTTGAACTCTCAGAAATCCTCCTGCCTCTGCCTCCCAAGTGCTGGGATTACAGGCATGTACCACCACATCTCGCTCACTCATTTATTTCTTATATCCTTGAATTAATGAATTTTCAACCAGGAAGGAATTTAGAATTCTAAAATTTCATTTTAGATATAAAGATAAAAATCCAGAGAATTAACATGATTTGCTCAAAATCATTCTCTTCTGCCAGAGGGTTCGAGACCAAGCTTTCTTTAAGAACTAGCACAAACCCTGCTTCTCTGAGAACTTCCTCTAAGGTGTGTATAGTTCAGCTCACATCTTTCTCTTGTGAACATTGCATTTATTGCTTACAAGTAGCATCATTTTGGTAGGAACAATAGAGTATAGCATTTGCCTTATGTTGTTACTTTACTCTTTCACATTCGTGCATTCAACCCTCCACTTTAGCCGAAAACTCCAAAAGGTGCAGATGTTTGTCACTTTTACTTTCTCTCTTGGCAGGCAGCATAGTAAGTAGTCAGTGATATTACATAGATATGTATTGAATGACCTAATGGGCATATGGTAGGGATTCAATAAATATTTTGACTGCTTAGTCACCCCTTCTCATCTGTCTTTTCAAGTCATAATGGTTCTTGTTCTTTAACATTTTGCTTCTATTTCTTTTGCAGTTTTTAAAAACTAGACTTAGATTCTTGGCAACCAATAAGAAGACAGTCACGCCTCAGCACAGTCTGCTGCAATGTATTTTTTCTGGACTTGGCAGAAAACTCAAGGTTTTTTTCTTTTTCTTTTTTTGTTCTCTGTGCTGCAGCTCATTTAATCTTCTCATGGTGGTTTCTCTGTTAGACATTGTTCAGTAGAGTGACCCAATTAAATATGGCCCCATTTAATGCAGTGGGCCTTTATTTGGGTCTGGTTTCAAGTAGTTATCTTGTAATTTTTCAAGCCTTATCAATTTCCTTTTGTTCTTTATTCCCTGGTGGTGTACCTGCTGGAGTTGCTAGCGTAGCATCACAGTCAATCTTCCTGCGCAGACTTCCAGGCAGAAGAGACAGCCGTAAGCGAAGCTGGATGTATGTCATACAACACCCTTTAAAGGAGATCCTCATTTGTCCATTGTCTGAACTTTAAATACAAACTGAAAACTTTTTAACTTACCTAGTTTTTCACTAAATTGGTGAGTTTCGACACATTATTTGTGTTGTTTTCACAGCGCAATCCTCTAATACATATCAAGAAAACATGATGATGGGTGGACCCACTTCACTGCTCCTCTTCAGATGCTCTGTTCTGATGTGTGAGGATCCTAGAGAAGCAGCACGTGGCGTCCCACGGCACAACGGAAGCCAGAGATTACCAAAGATCACATTTTAGGCCAGGGGGATGTAGTGACTCTGAAATACTAATGAGAAAACAATCCTCATTAAATTAGTGTGCACAATGTTCTTTGTTTGGCATTAGGGACTACCAGGATTATTTAAAGTGTGTATTAAAATTATCAGTATTTTGAAGAAAATCAAATAATGTGTGACTATATTGCATTGTTGTTTTGCTTTGTTTTTGAGACAGGGTCTGTAATTTATTTTTTTTTTTAATTTTTTTAATTTTTTTTTATAGGGTCTGTAATTTAGACTGGCCTTGAACTCACTATGGAGCCCAGGCTGGCCTCGAACTTACAGTGATCCTCCTGCCCCAGCCTCCCAAATGCTGGGATTACAGGTGTGTGACGCCATGCCCAGCTACATTCTTACACACTTCCATTCCCCCCATGCCTGGTACATGCTGTTCTTCTTCCTAGAATGCATTTCTCTTTCATTCTGTAAGCCTTTAAGATCCTCTTTGAATGTCTTTCTGAAATGGTTTCATCTTTGTCACTAATTTACATGTCTGATATTAAAGTTTTTAATATATGCATCAAAGCTAATATTATTTATAATATTTATTATTGTATATGATCTCATATTTATATCCTTGTTATAGGCTACAAGACTGGTAAAGATGTGGTCTTGTCCTATTTATCTTTCCATCACTTAGCACTGTGGCTGGTATATATTGTTTGATAAATGAAAATGACTTATTTCCCCAGGATGGTAGTTAACTTGTCCTTGATCTCTCTATCACATAGGCAAATTCTGAAAGTATGAATTTTTATTGCTTTTTTCTAGAAATGGAGATAATCCCATAATTTCTAATTTTATGAAAGTAATGAAAACTCAGATAAAAAAGAAATCAAATAATCAGAATGAGAAAAAAACTGGAGCTCACCCACAATTCCATCTATACAGGTATAACCTCTACTAACATTTTATTTTTTTATTTTTTTCTGCTAACATTTTAGAATTGATCTTTTCAGACATTTTTTTCCATTTACACACACACATACACACAAAATTGAAATGTTCTAATGCATACCATAAATGCATTTTTATGCATGCCAGAAATACTATGTGTACTGTTTTGTGACTTACTTTTTTGCTCACCAATATTTTATAGGTAACTTCCATATTATTAAATTTAAGCACTACATAACCACTTTTGGTTAAAGCCTAGAAAATGGAGTATATACTATACTCCATTTAACCCATCCCTTAGCAAAGGACATAAGTGTTTTCAATAGATTCTTACAGCAGCATGAAACAAAGACACACCCCTCAAAATACTTCAAAGATTAAGGAAAATCTATTCAGACTGCCTCAAGGAAAAGGAGGGTATATTATAAGGATACATAAAGATTGAAACTGGAACCAGAAGTCCATCTATCACGAGCAAATTTTTTTTTTTTTTTTTGGTGCCGGGGATTGAACTCAGGGCCCTGTGCTTGCGAGGCAAGTACTCTAACCACTGAGCTAAGTCCCCAGCACTAAAGCCTCTGACACTTCTGTCTCCTTTTTCCTCCATGTGTGCCTTCTTCTCTCTTCCTTGGTTTTCTTGCTTCCTCCTAACTTCCACTTGCACAGAGCTTTGGCTTGGCTTGCTCTGGATTCTTTCAGTTTCTCTCATTCTCAGTCAGTAGAAGTTCAGATATTTTCATCCCATATTCAGGCCACCTGTATACTCCACTTGGACCCCTAGTGTAGGGACTAGAAGAGATGATGATGAAAAGTGAGGCTCAGCTCATGGGGAGGTTCATATTAAGGATTTTTACCTGAGAGTAAGTAATAGGAAGCCACCAAAGTTTTTAAGATGGGACTATAGTAAATATAGTCAGAAAGGGAGGTCACTGAGGGAGGAGGGCACAATAACCAATTCATGTCTTATGGAAAAGGGCAGGTTTAATCTCTAGTTCTGTTTAGAACTTTGACAAACTCCTAGGAGCAAGATTGGCAGGAACAAATGACTGATAAACCAATGCAGGTAATACCCAGTGATTACTTAGTATTATCTTTAGTTTAGTTTTGCTTTTTGCATGTTTTTGTTTTGTTTTATTTTGTTTGTACTGGGGATTGAATCCAGAGCCTCAAGCATGCTAGGCAAGTTTTGCCACATCTTCAGTCCTCTCTTTCTCTTACAAAAACATTAAGCATATTTTTTGCCTTAATACTTGCTGACTTCCTTGACATTAATGTCCACAGACCACACCTTGGCAAGTGCCTCTCTAGCCCCCTCTGTTCTTACCTTCATTTTACATTATTTCTCTTTGGGTCAAAAGTTGTGATCTTCTCCCAGCAGCAATCATTGAAAAATTCATAAAATATCAAAAGCAAAACTAATAACCTGGCCATTTTCCCATATTTGGGTCTTAAGATAGTTCATTTAATTTTTAATGTGCACCTGGAGTCAAAAATGATCTCTGGTCTTTAAATAAGTAGCCAAACTCCTGAAATTTAAAAACTGATCTAACAGGGGCTGGAGATTTAGCTCAGTGATTAGAGTGCTTGCCTTGCAAGCACAAGGCCCTGAGTTCGATCCCCGGTACCACAAAATAAATAAATAAATAAATAAATAAATAAATAAATAAATAAATAAATAAACTGATCTAACAGATCAATCTTACATGGAAATGAAGGCAAACTGAACTGCTAGCATCCATAGTGAGCAAAGTAAAGTTCTAAATTCCACATCTGAGATTCTTTTAATTTATCGTGTGTGTGCGCATGCAGGTGTGTGTGTGTGTGTGTGTGTGTGTGTGTGTGTGTGTGTAGGTAGTGCTTGGGATTGACTTTAGGGCTTCACACTGTGCTAGTTCCCATCACCCCCACCTTTCTAAAAGATTTTGAGACAAGTTCTCAGTCAGTCATTAAGTTGCCTGAGCTCAAACTCCTGCCTCAGCCTCCCAGACTGCTGGCATTATAGGAATACTCTACTGCTAAGGTTTAGATGGGAATGTCCCTCAAAGGTCTCATGCACTCATAGGTGAGGCTTTTGGAAGGTGATTGAATCATGTGGGCAAGATAGCTGAGTTCTTGTTAGGATGGAGGTCCGAAGAGGTGGGTCACTGGGGAGCTAACCTGGGAGGATGTATCTCCCTTCCTGGCTCCTTCTTTCGCCTTTTGCTTCCTGGCCACCATGACAGGAGCAGCTATCTTCTATCCAGGTCGTTCCACCCAGACCCTCCTTTTCTGGACCCAGCTGACCATAGACTGAAAATGTGAGCCAAAATAAGTTGCAAGTGTTGAGTACTTTGTCTCAGCAACAAGGAAAGTAACGAAGACACCCAACATGCCCAGCTTCAAATAATAATATCTTTTTGAAGAGAGAGCAGTGACATGAGTTCTAAAAACAGGACATAAGAAAGTATTGAAAGTTTGTGACAGAGTGTATTTCCTACAGTAGCAGATTTACCTTTCTAGTTGTGTTTCATTTAAGATATTGCCAAATGCTTCTGATAAACCAGTAGTTTTGAATCTCTTTTGTGGTATGATACACATGAAGGATTGTGATTCCCAATGGGACACTCTTTTAGGGTAATCTGCAATTTCCAGTGCAAGCTGCAATTCTTCCCTTTCTGTTCTCTTCATGAAAACATTAAAATGCAAGCAGGTGATTTTTTTTCCAGTGCTGGGGCCTGCTCAATTGCCCTCTCTCCCACTGAGCTACACCTCCTGCTCAGAGGGCAATATGCGAGAGGTAGGTTATAAAAGGAATTTCTCTCTCTCTCTCTCTCTCTCTCTCTCTCTCTCTCTCTCTCCTTCTTTCTTTGGAACTCAGCTGGGCCTAACCAAGCTAATACTGTATTACTCTTGAAGAAAGATCTCCAAGACATCACAATCGAGGTCAGACATATTTCTAGCATATCCAGTAAACTGGAGGCAAGATGGGGGGAACTGGGGTAAAATAGAAGCCAGATTTTGAGGGTGGATTGTCCCTAATAAAGAACTCATCCCACAGGAAGAAGTAATGAAACGCCATCTTTCTTGGTTTGGGTCTTTTGCCTCTTGGACTTGCTTTTTACCATTATGTTTGTACTGCTGCTACAGGAATGGAAAATAACCATTTCCCAGAATTAGAGGGTGGCACAATGCGGAGTTACTGGGAAACAAGAGGTTAATTTTCTCGATTCATCCTTATTGGATTTCTACTCTTTATCTGCCCAAACCTCACTGGGTTTCCTCTGGTTTCAGAACTTCCCCAATCTTCTGCTACCATTCCTCTCCATTGCTGAGCGCAAGAAGCACTGAGGCCTAGGCAGATTCTGAAAAAGCGAGGGTTGTCAGAAGCAACACTAATGGCATTCTGGGCTATGTAACTTTTGTTGAGGGATGTGAAAACTGCCCTGTGTATTATAGGATGTTTAGCAGCACTCTTAGCCTATTTGATGTCAGTGGTGTCCAGACATTGCCAGATGTCCCTGACGGAGAATTGTCCCTACATTAAGAACAGTTGTCATGGAGTTATAAAAAGGTCATTTTTCTTTCATTCTGCTTTTAGAGAAGAAAATTTGTTTAAAATAATATTTTCTAAAGAAATGAAAGAGAAAAAGCAAAACATAAAAGCATAACATTATGGATTGTGGTGATGGTTGTTCAACACTGTGAAAGTCCATAATCCCACTGAACTATCCATTTGAACAGTGTTAACCTGGCCAGGTGTGGCGTCCCATCCTTGTAGTCCTAGCTACCTGGGAGGCTGAGGCACAAAGATCACAAGTGTGAAGCAAGCCCGGGCAACTTAGTGCCATCCTGTTTCACAATAAAAATAAAAAGAGCTGGACATATATTTCAATATGAGGCTTTGGGTTCAGTCCCCAGTACCACCAAAAATAATAAATAGTTAAAATGGTAAATTTCATGTTCCATGTATTTCACTACAAGTTTTAAAAAATCATAGCACTGGCCAAGTGTACAGATTTCTCATTCTGATTTAACTAAATTTCGATGGTAGATTATCAATACTAGTAAAATTTGTCACATGCTATTTTGAATTTTTCTTCTTGTTTCATAACTGTCTAGGGATCTCTACCTACCAGCCCTTTCTTAGAGGGGTAAAGATTTTAATTTCTGTTTTGTTTCAAGCATACAAGGTAAATCTTTTAGACAGACAGGACATTAAACCATTACTTATCTCACATTTGACCATCTGAAAGGATCATTATAGTAGAAGGGATCTTGGAGATCAGTGTATTTCCCAGATTTAAAAAGTAGAGGTCAAAACAGGTTGAGTAAGTTGCTGAGGTTTACAGAGTCCTCTGAAAGACATTCCAGGACCAATACCCAGATACAATGCTCAGAGTTCAATGCTCATGCTGCCAAACCTCACTGAAGCCTGTACATGAATATACATTTCCATCAGAGACTTCCAGGACCTTTTATGAATTAGAGCCATTACTACAAAGGAGAAAAATGGCTAATGGGTAGGAAATGAGTAAACATTAATAGGAGTGAAATCATCTAAATAAATTGACATTGAGAGGTGACTGAGGAGCTGCAACACCTATTCTCAGGAAATAAGATATACTAGTTCTACATAATGAAATGGAGATACAGCTGCATTATTTTAAACGGGTTTATTTTTAAAATTTTTCTTCTGATTTTCTTTTTGTTTTGCAGTACTGGGGACTGATTTGCAGTTCAGGGTCTTCAACTGAGCTACGTCTCTAGCATTTTTTACTCCCTCTCCCTCTTTCTTTCTCTCTCTTTCTCTCACTCTCACTCTTGCTCTCTCCAGGGTCTTGATAAATTAGGAAGTTGCCTAGGCTTCGTTTGAAGTTGTGATCTTCCTGCTTCAGCCTCTCACAATGCAGGGGTTACAGGCCGGCACCACTACACCCGGCTTTTAAACTGTTTGTTTAAATTTGTTTTCAAAAATTGCTGTACTAGCCATAACAGTTTAATTTCTGCTTTCTGAACTTCTATGGAAATGTTTTTTGTCTTTGTTCATGCATAATTCTCACCTAGAAGTGCCTTTCCTTTCTTTTACACATGTGGACATTTTTCTCCTTACTAAAAACTTAGATCAAATGTGAAAACTTCTGTAAAATTCAATCTTTCTGGAACCTCCAAGAAGGAGCTAAACATTTGTTTCCCTGAGTTTTCATTGCAACTTACATGCATGGGCATTTTACCTACAGTAGATTTTCATACTGCAACCTAGATACAATCAAACATGTGGGGAGCATGAGGCACAGGGCCCAGGCTGGCAACAGAGTCTTTAACATGCCCATGATATGGAACTGCTGCTGCTTGCTGCACTAGAAACATAAGGCTGAATGAGCAATGCCTATTGTTCATGGTTGGTGTTTGCAAAGTGGGCTGGGATTTGCATGACATCACATTTCATTTCTGTGTGATATTGTATTAGTCATTTTCCTGTCACTGCACACAGTGGCCAACACCCACAACTTAAAGGAGGGGAGGTTTATTTTGGCTCACAGTTTCAATCCATGGTCAGTCAGCTCCAAGTCAGAAACAGGATGGCAGAGGGGCACGGCAGAGAAAAAGATGTTCAAACCCATGACAGCCAGAGAGAGAAAAAAGAGGAGTGAAGAACAAGAATATACTTTTCCAGGTCATGACTCACCTCCAGCCAGGCTCCACCTCCTAACAGAACATTCAGCTACTTAACTCATCTATAGATGAGTATAGCTAACCTCTGATTCAATCATTTTTTAAATACATGAGATTTGGAGGGAATATTTTAGATCTACACCTTAATAGATATCTACCATTGCAATGGGCAGTAGAATAGATAATAGCATGTATAAGAAGTGCTGACTTAATGACAGTACTGTGCAGAGCTAGGAACATAAAGGCCATGAGATCTGCAGAAATCAAGGGTAATAAGTTGCTTAAAAAGTCACACAATATTATTAGAGCTGCTGGGATTTTTTTTTCATTTTTTTCTTATTTTCTTATTTTTTTAGTACATGTCTGCAGTACATAATTATTACATTCCTTGTGAGGAGTTGGTACATATACAGAACATGTCTTAATTCTTTGTTCATCTCCTTCTCCTCCCCTCCCTCCTCTGTCCTTCCATCTTTTGATCCCTTTCCAATTGAAAAACATCTATCTCCCTACTTCTTATTATCTATCTTTCATTTGGCTCTTTATTTATATTTTGGGTTTCTCATACAAAAGAATCCATGTGAAATTTCAGTTGTGCATCCGATTTATTTCGCTGAACATTATAGTCTCATCCATTTTCCTACAAAGGACCTGTTTACCTTTCTTTATGGCAGAGTGGTACTCCATTGTATATAAATACCTCATTTTCCTTATCTGTTCAACTATTGATAAACATACAGCCTCCTTTTATGAGTTAGCTATTATGATCTGTGCTGCTATAAACACAGGTATGCATATATCACTGTAATACGATGTCTTTAACTCTTTCAGGAAGATACCTAGAAGAGGACTAGCTGAGTCAAATGAAATTTTTAGTTTTAGTTTTTTAAAATATCTCCCTACTAATTTCCATAGTGGTTGTATTAGCTTACATTCCCATCAATAATGTAGATGGGTTCCTTTTTCCCTGCAGTCTGGACAGCATTTGTTATTATTTGATTTCTTTTTTTATATAGATTTTTATTAATATTTATCCAAAATTACACAAACTTACAGGCCATTACACAAGCTTACAGACCCCAATACATTATACCTTTTGCTTATGACAGCAAGCAATGTAAACAACCACATAGATGTACCATTAAGTCACAGCTACATAAAGTTACTGTAGTACCTAGTGCAGGTGTCACTGTTTTAAATTTGGGTTATTAGGTTCTTGTTTTTTAAGATATCCATATTCTTCTGGATTCCCATTCCCCTCCCCCTTTGCCCTCTTCTTGTTCCCTTGGACCCTTTGTCTATTAGCTTATATCTAACCCTTTGCCTCTTTGTATCTATTGTTTACCCTTTTCTTTTGTTTGTATTTTGCCTCACTCAAATAAGGGATACTGTATGGTATTCAAGCTTGCGAGTCTGGTTTATTTCACTCAACATTATATTTTCCAAATCTATCCATTTTCCTATAAATTACTCTAGTTTGTCATTCTTTATAGTGAATAGTAGTCCATTATGTATAGATACCACATTTTGTTTATCCAGCTATCTATTGATGGGTATACAGGTTGCTTCCAGAATTTAGCTATTACAAATTGTGCTGCTATAAACATTGTTGTGCAAATATCTCTGTAGTATGATGTCTTTATCTCTTCGGGGAAGATACCTAGTAGGGGAATGCCTGGGTTGTATGGGATTTCTACTTTCAGGCCTCTGAGAAATCTCCATAATGATTTCCATAATGGTTGTACTAGTTTGTATTCTTATCAACAGTGTAGGAGGTTCCCTTTTCACCACAGTCGCATCAGCATTTGTTATTGTTTGACTTCGTAATGATTGCCATTCTTTCTGGCATAAGGTGGAATGTTAGAGGTGTATTAATTTGTATTTCTCTAATAGCCATAGATGTTGAACATTTTTTCATATGTTTCTTGGCCATTTGTATTCCTTCCACTGTGAAGTATCTATTCATTTCTCTGGCCCATTTCTTGAGCGGGTCATTGATTTTAGGTAGTTTAATTTTTTTTTAGTTCTTTGTATATTCTAGATCTTAGTCTTCTGTCTGAGGAGTAGCTAGCAAAGATTTTTTTCCCATTCTGTGGGTTTTCTCTTCACCCTACTAATTGACTCTTTTGTTGGACAGAAGCTCTTTAGTCTAATGTAATCCCATTTGTTGATTCTTCTTGTTATTTTCTGTACAACTGAGGCTCTGTTTAGGAAGTCTTTTCCTACTCCTATGGCTTCAAGTGTTTTACCTAGTTTGTCTTCCAGAAGGTTTAATGTTTCTGTCTTAATGTTTAGATCTTTGATCCACTTTGATTTTAATTTAGTATATGGTGAGAGATATGGGTCCAGTTTCATTCTTCTACAAACTGACAGTTTTCCCAACACCAATTGTTGAATAAGCTGTCTTTCCTCCAATGTATGCTTATGAATCCTTTGTCAAAGATCATATATCTGAATATGTCTGGAGAAGTTTCTGTGTCCTCTATTCTGTTTCATTGGTCTATGTATCAGTCTTTGTTCCAGTACCAAGCCATTTTTATTACTATTGCTTTGTAATATAGCTTGAAGTCTGGGATTGCTATGCCACCTGCTTTGGTCTTTATTGCTCAGTATTGCTTTTGCTTTTTGAGGTTTCTTCTGTTTCCATATACATTTTAGTGTTGTTTTCTCTAGGTCTGCCAAGTATGCTGTTGGTATTTTGATTGGAACTGCATTGAATCTGTATAACAGTTTTGGAAGTAAGGCCATTTTGACAATATTGATTCTACCTAACCAGGAGCAAGAGACACTTTCTATTTTCTGATATCCTTCTCTTCAATCTCTTTTTTCAGAGTGCTATAGTTTTCTTTGTAGAGGTCTTTCACTTTTTTAGTTAGGTTAATTCTTAATTATTTTGTTTTTCTTTAAGCAACTATGAGTGGTATTGTTTTCATAATTTCCTTCTCATCCTGTATACACAAATGCTAATGATTTTTGCATGTTGAGCTTTTATCCTGCTACTTTGCTGAAGTTGGTTATTAATTCTGGGTGCTTTTTGGTAGAGTTCTTTGGGTCTTCCATGTAGAGTATCATGTCATCTCTGAATAGTGATAATTTGAGTTCTTCCTTTCCTCTATGCATTCCTTTTATTTCTTCTTCTTGCCTACTTGCTCTGGCTAATGTTTCAAGTACTATGTTAAATAACAGAGGTGATAGTGGGCATCCTTGCCTGGTTCCTAATTTTAGAGAGAATGCTTTCAGTTTTTCCCCATTTAGTATGATTCTGGCTGTTGGATTGTCACAGATAGCCTTTATCATATTGAGGTATGGTCCTTCTATGCTATATTTTTCAGAGTTTTTATCAGGAAGGTGTGTTGGATTTTGTCAAAGTCCTTTTCTGCATCTATTGAGATGATCATGTGGCTTTTGACCTTGCTTCTATTTATGTGATGTATTACATTTATAGTCTTTTGTATGTTGAACCATCCTTGCATCTCTGGAATGAAACCTACTTGGTCATGGTGTATCAGCTTTTTGATAATATGTTGTACTCTGTTTGCTAATATCTTCTTCAGGATTTTTGCATCTATGTTTATTAAGGATATTGGTCTATAGTTCTCTTTTTTAGTTGGGTCTTTGGTTTTGGGATCAGGGTGATACTGGCTTACATGAATGAGTTTGGAAGCACTCTATCCCTTTCAATTTTCTTGAACAACTTGAGGAGTATTGGTGATATAATTTCCCTAAAAGTTTTGTAGAACTTGGCTGTGAATCCATCAGATCCTGAGCTTTTTTTTAGTTGTTAGATTCCTTTTTACTGTCAACTTCAGTTTGTTGCTTTTCTGTAGTTTTCAACTTTTTGTGTCCTGCCCTTAAATTTGCTACTTCAGTTGTTTAATGGATTTTGTCCCTGTTTCTAGGTTTCGTTACTAGGATATTTCACTTTGCAATAGTTTCTCTAGTTTGAGTTGTACACCATTTCTATATAATAGTCCTTGCAGTTGTTCTTCCTCCCATTTGTCTGTTCCCTAGACAAGGGGAGGAACCTAGCCAAGTACTGAATCTGAACCAATGGAAGCACAATTCTACAATAGTAAAACAGCCTAATGAACTTTGTAACAGTAAAAGGAGACACAAAATAACACAAAAACAAAGTATACAAACTTAAGTCAATAAAAAGTCTACCAGGAGCATCAATTAGATATTTCAGTGAATCATTGTGTTTATGTTTCCCAAATCTTTTCTTTACCCTGATATTTAACAGTAGTTTTAACGGATCTACCTTCCAAAGGCTGTGGGGGTAGAAGTCTAGTTAAAGCCAAAGTGGTAAGGTGTGAGAAATAGAGCTATAAGAAGAATAAAAATATGAAAGAGATTTATTTTTTCCTCTTCCTCTATGTCCTGTGTTCTCTAGTGTAGAATTAAGGAAACAGTAGAGGGACAAAGGATTCTACTAATATTAAGGATTTTAAGTTGTATTTTGGGGAAAGGGTATCAGGGGAGACTATATACAAAATTGATATGTAATGTGATAAAAATGCAGGGAATAGTGTATAGAAGGAGGAATACAGCAAGTAAAAACTAAGTAAAAGCTAATGGCCAAGATAAGACATTTAAACAGTTAAAATTTTTAAAAAGTATAAAGAGTATTATACAGATGAAAACTAAGAAGATACTACTGTTGAATGAAGAATTGCAGTAAGTTTTTTTTAAAAAAAGGAAAGAAAATGATATAAACAGAAGCTAATGGGGAGAAAAGTAAAAGTGAGACAATAAAATCAAGACACAATCGGGCAAAAACTTAAACAAATTAAAATACACACACAGACATGCACACAAACAAAAACAAAGCAAAAACAAAACAAAACAACCCCCCTCAAAAAAAACAAACCCACTTTGTTTTGAGCTTGTGACTCTTTTTAAATCACAGAACTCTGGTCTGGGCGTGTCTTTGTTTATGTTGGGCACTGGGGTGCAGGCTGCACCTAGCGCTGTGCTGGATGTGGAGGGCTGTTAATGGTAGCAGTGAGATCTCACAGTGAGCTACCAGACATTTATCTGGGGGGCTCAGATTGGCAGCTGACTGTCACAGTAACAGAGTCTGAGCTCTCTGCAGCTCGCTGATCTAAATTCCGCTGCTGAAGTTCCAGCCAGCGACCTTTCCCAAGTGAAAATGGTGATCCCCTCCCACTTCTGATCCGCAGGTCTCTATCCTAGAGCACCGCTCTGCCTTCACTCACCTACCGTGGCCCCGGGGTCACAGGGGGTGCCGTGGGTCCAGTTCCAGTTGTTTTTTCTCACTCCATAAGATTGCTACTAATTCTGCATTCCTCCATGTGTAGAGAAGGACCTTTACGCTGTCTTTTCCTTGGCAGCCGTACTGGTGCCACGTGTTGTTTCTTCCAGTCCTGCAGGTCCCGCCAGATATGTTGGGTGTTCCTGCTGATCTCTGCAGACTCTCCAGCCTCTGCCACACGTGCTGTGCCACCCGTCTCCGTGATTTAACTGGGTCTCCTCTACCTGTAGCACACTGTCCCTTTGTTCTCTGCATACTCTGGGACTGCGACTTGATCGGGCTGCACTGCGTCCGGCTGCTGCCTCGTCCATCTCTGTTTGGGTCTTCGCGTAATTCTTGATCCTACTTTCTTCCTTTTTGTGTGAATTCCATTCATTTGCGGTCCTCTCCGGCCCTTATTTTTCTGCCTGTGGGTGATTATTACTGCTGGAGGGTCTGATATGTTGACCCTCCCTATTCCACCATCTTGGGTCTCTCATTTTTTGATTTCTTGATTATGGTCATTCTTTCTAGAGTAAGATGCAGAGTTGTTTTAATTTGCATTTCTCTAATGGTTGATGATGTCGAACATTTCTTCACGTATTTATTGACCATTTGTACTTCTTATGAGAAGTGTCTATTCATTTCACTTTGCCCATTTTTAATGGGTCTTTAATTTTGGGAAGTATAATGATGTATGATCTTCTGATGACATGTTGCATTCTGTTTGCTAGTATCATGTTAAAGTTATATTCATTAAGATATTGGTGTATAGTTCTCTATATTCATTAAAAGTTTGGCATATAGTTTTCTTTTTTTGATTGGATTCTTGTCTGGCTTTGGAATAAGAGTAATGCTAATTTCCAGGAATGACTTTGGGAGTGCTCCTTTCCTTCACTTTCGTGAGCTTGAGGAGTACTGGGGATAGATCTTCTCTGAAGTTCTTAGTAGAAGTGAGCAGTGAATCCATCCATGTGGACCTAGGCTTTGCTTAGTTGATAGGTTTTTAATTACTGCTTCAATTTCATTACCTGTTATTAAATTATTCAGGGTATTTATATCTTCTCCATTTAGTTTTGGTAGCTCACATGTACCTAGGAATCTACCCATTTCTTCTAAATTCAATTTGTTGGTGTGCAGATATAAGAAGTAGTTGCTAATAGTTGTCTGGATTTCATTAGTGTTTATTTGATTTTATCTGTCTCATTTGTAATTGCATTGATTTGGTTTCTTTCTTTCTTTCAAGATTGCCTAAGGGTTTGTCTATTCTGTTTATTCTTTCAAAGAACCAGCTCTTTGATTCATCGATTATTTGTAATTTTTCTTCTTTCAATTTCATTGATTTCTGCTCTTTATAATTTCCTTACCAGCACTAGCTTTGAGGTTGGATTGTTCCTGTTTTTTCTAGGATCTTGAGGTTCATTGTTAGGTTATTTATTTGGGCTCGCTCTGTTTTTCTGATGTGTGCATTCAAAGGTACAGATTTCCCTCTTAAGATGCCTTTCATTGTGTCCCATAGGTTCTGGTAAGTTGTATTGGCATTGTTGTTTGGTTTCAGGAACTGCCTTATTTCTCCCTTGATTTCTTCTGTTAAACAAACAAACAAACAAGCCAAACAAATAAACAAATGGTGAGTGTACTATTAAATTTCCAAGCATTTGCAAAATTTCCTTTCTCTTTCTGACTTATTCTTGTCATTGCCTTCTTTTCCTGTTGCTGAGTCCTTTTCTTTCCCTTACACTTAGCTGCTCACCCTACCTGGTGGATTCATTATTAGATTTTTTTGTCATTGCTAGCTTCATTGTTTCTAGGATAACCTTCAGAATTTTTTGAAGTCCTGGTTAGGTGGTCATGAATTTCTTTAGGTGCTATTTATCAAGGAAATATCTTATTTCTCTATCAATTTTGAAATATACTTTTGCAGGATATATCATTCTGGGTTGTAAGTTATTTTCTTTTAAAGGTATGAAGCACTCACTGCAAGCTCTCCTGGCATTTAAGGTTTGTGTTGGGAAGTGTCTATAATTCTAATGAGTTCACTTTATAAGTGATTTGTTGCTTTTCTCTAACTACTTTTAAGATTCTGTTCTTTATTAGACTCCTGGAATTTTGATATATAGTGTGTCATGGGGAGGTTCTTTTCTGATCCTGGTTATTTGGTGTTCCATATGCCTGACTTATCTATATGTTAAATTATTTTTCCATATATGGAAAGTTTTCTGCTATTATTTCAGTAAACAGTTTTTATGACATTTCTGCTGTCTTCTAATTTTTCACTCTTTCTAATTAATCTTAGATAGTCTTGTTTGCCTTACTTAGGAGTTGTTGGATCCATTTTTCATGTTCTGCTGTTGTTTTTAAGGAATCTCTCATTAATTGGTCCCAGATACCAGATATCACTAGAGAGTCTTCAGGTTTTGACACCCTGTGTTCACACTGGTCACTTCTGCTGCCCATACTTTTGGTAGAATTTTTAAGCTCCCAAACTTCTGTTTGGTACCTTTTTATGGACTGTGATTCTGTTCTATGATGGTCATTCGTGTTTTGTATCATTTCATTTAGTTCTGCTAGCTTTTTATTAGTGTCTTCTGTAGACTCACTGATTGTTTTGTTAGGCCCAATATCAGTTTAGTTATATCTTCTTTGACCTTGCCAAGTGCCTTATTGCTGTTTTGTTTTTTTTTGTTTTGAGACAGGGTCTTACTCTGTAGTTCAGGCTGGATTTGAATTCACTATGTAGCCAAGACTGGCTTCAAACTCTCAGCAATCCTCCTGCCTCAGCCTTCTGTGTGCTGGGAATACAGATATGTGCCACCACACCCAGCATTATTGCTGCTTTGTTATCACCTCTGTTATAATTTTGAATAATTGGATTGGTTGTGTGGCTTTTGATTTCTTTTCCCATGGATCAGCTTTGAGGGAGTTGAGAGTTTTTGGAGGCATTTGTTGCCTTGCCTTCTCATGTTTCTTTTCTTTTCTTTTGTTTCTTTCTTTTTTTCTTTTTTTTTTTTTTTTTGGCTTGTCTGTTGTAATGTAACTTGCGGATTAATTATAATGGAAAGCTTTGTTTCTAGTATGGAGACCTCTTTTCTGGGCATAGCTAATTATTGACCTTTGTGTTTAACCCAGGATCCAGCCACTGCTGGTTCTTTGGGAGGGTAAACTTCAGCACATTTGCCTCAGTACCGAGTTCTTCAGGAACAGGCTGCAGTATTGTTAATGACACCAAAACAATCTAGATACTGGCATCCAGAGAAAACCAATTAATAGCTACAACTATGTCACTTTGGTATAGTAGTACAATCAGCAACAATAACAGCATCAAAACAAAGTGGATATTGACATACCTTATGAAACAATAATATACCACCTTTCACCATTGAAAAGAGGTCTATATAATACAAACAGTGACATAAATTTTGACCCACAGTAAATATCTATTAAATGGAACAACTTTACCCCTACTAACAACACAGTAGTATTCAACAGCAATAGTATAGAGTTAATTAGCCAGCTAAAGATTCATAAAGTTTAAGAGTTGTACTAATAAAGGTGGCAGGAGTGAGGAACTGGAGAATGAAAAAAGCAAAATTTGAAAAATTAATGTGATATGAGAAGGAGGAGAAAAAAGTGAGATGAGGGCACTATTGAGGAGCAAAAGGAATTTAACAATGTTGGAAAACAATCACAGACAAGAACAAACAAGAAAAAGAAGAAAAACAAAAAGAGATAGCAAAATACAGAAATAAAAGAAAGATAAGACAGGAAAAAAAGTTAAAAAGAGAGATGAAAAAAGAGGGAGAAAACCCCCAAACCCCACAGCAAACAAACAAAAACCTATGAAGAAAAAAGAGAAATAAAAAATTTTTTAAGGATTGGGTTGAAAAAATTCCTTGAATGAGTGGTTTCTTCCTTCCAGAATCTGCAGTCTTGGAATCCAGCAAGTCACAATTTTCTCCACCTAGCTTTAGGGCCTACAGTTGTGTGATGCTATCCTTGTACCAGAGGCCCCTCTGCACATTCTCCCCAGATTGTGGCAATTGTCCAAGCTGAGGTGTACCCTTGTTTTGTTGGTAGATGGGAAAAGCAATCAGCCCTTTGGTCTCTGCTGGATGTAGGCCATAGGTTGGAAGTTCAAGCAGACTGTTGGACATGATGTCAACACTTATTTAGCCTGTTTTATTGCTACAATGTTTAGGACCATGCCCTTCTTGGCCTGAGTTTAAACTTCTCAGGACTTCTATGACTAACCCCAATCCTCTCTGTGACAGTCTCCCATGGTTCTCTCTCACTGAGTCACTTTAGGAGGGTAACACTGGAATCCTTGCAGCTACTAGCCATGTCTACTTTCTCCCTGGATCTGCTGGCTGTCTAGGTTTATTGTCTCTTCCTGGGCTTTGGCTTCATTCAGGACCAGCATGGTTGGTTAGTTCACACCTCTACTGCTCTATGCCAAGGGGATGCAAAACACAGAACTGGTTTGGAGTTGGCAAATATTCACAGCTTGGTGGTGGCTTGCTGTATTGTACCACTGCAGAGCTGTGTTGTCCCACTGCAGGTAGCAGCTTACCATGTCATCTCCTCTTCTGACCCCGGGCATTGGCTGTGGCCATAATCTGGTTAGTCAGTACAGTGGCTGTTTCATGGAAGGGGAAACAAAATGCAGAGCTGGCTCTGAGTTGGTGAGTGGCTACAGCCAGGGCCCAGAATCCACAGGCAGGAATTGGTTAGGGACCAGCAGCTCTAGCTTGTGAGCTGCTGGGTTTCAGATCAGAGTTAATATTAATAAGATTTTTTAAAGTATCTTTGTAGAACAAAATACTTAGAAATATTCAAGACCAAAAATGATAACCATAATGGAAAAGCTCTAAAGCGTGAAGTTACAGGGCATTTGAAGGGTTCAGGAGCTGGATGTGGTAGTTTATACATGTCATCTTAGCACACTGGGAGCCTGAGGCTGGAGGATCACAAGTTTGAGCTCAGCCTGAGATACTTAGCAGCTCAGCAAGACCCTATCTCAAAAGAAAAAATTAAAAAAGGGTTGGGGATGTAGCTCAATGTGAAGGTCTTGGTTTCAATCCCAAATACTACAGAAAAAAAGGTAGAGGAGGAGGAAGAAGAAGAAGAAAAGGAGGAAGAGGAGAAAAAAATGAGGAAGAGGAGGTGGAGGGGAAAATGGAAGAAGAAGATAGGAGAGAAGAAGGAGGAAAAGGAGGGTTCAAGCTTATGTTCGTCTGTTTCGATCAATTAATACATTATATTTAGGTCACAACTTTAAAATATCTTTACACTGGGGTTGGAGATTTAGCTCAGTGATAGAGTACTTGCCTAGCAAGTGCAAAGTCCTGAGTTCAATCCCCAGCACCACTCCTACCAAATCTTTACATTGCCTGTGTTACCTACTTTCCCAACACTGGAATGGGAAAAATACCAACACTTACAAAAAGGAGGACAGGTTTAGTTTAGTTCAGTTTCAAAAGTTTCAGTCCATGGTTGGCTGGCTGCAGGGCAGACATGGCAGAAATTGTGGAAGGGTGTGGCTGAGAAAAGTTGGCCAAGAAGCAGAAAGAGAGAAAAGAAGAGTGATGGGTAAGACTATATCCTTCTAAATGAGGCTCCCGGTTATCTCCCTCTTCAAGCCAGGCTCCATCTCTAAGTGTGAGCCAGTGTGGGGACATTTTAGATTTAAACCAAAACATTGCTGAAATTATTGAAGGAAAATAACTTTTTTGTTACTGTTGTTATACCTCTATTCTCCCCATTGATGCCATTAATTTTAAATGCAATTTTTAGATAATGTGATGTTTTATTAGGAACCCACCTAGTACAGGTAGCTGAGTAATACCTGTATTTGCTGCTCATTGAATTCTATCTTGTAATACTTTATACATCTGTCATTTTCATGGCGTGGCAAGACTCTTTAGGGTAGAAAACATGGTCTTCATGTCTGTACACTGTTTTTGTCTTGGCTTCAGAAAATGGGCACTAAGCCAAACACATAAGCCCTGAATGCTTCTTTTTATTATGTGAAAGTAAATAGGGATAAAAAAGATCCTGGTTATTTTTCTTTTAAAAACTGTTTGGGCATGGTGACCACTGATGGACACAAGCAGTTCCATGATAGATTCTTGGCACCTTCCCAATGTAAGAATACAACCATCCACCAACTCCAAGTCAGTTCTACAGTTTGCTTCCCTGTGGCATGGAGCAGTAAAGGCAAGGACAAAACAACAAACCTGATCCTAGATGAGGGCAATGCCTGGAGAGAGAAGGGATGCCGGACCCTCTGAATGTTGACAATAAGTCCAATAGTGCACACAAATTCCCAGCCCATGGCCTACATCCAGCAGCCATCAACGGGTTTATACTAATGAGAGTAAGGACTTAGCTTTGCTTGGATGATAACCGGGGACTCTGGTGAAGAGAAGGCACCTCAAACTCATAGGCTTGCAAGCTAGGCCTTGAAAATCATGAGTGGCTGGCTCCCAAGACTGCAGATCTTGGAAAAAAAACCACTCATTCAAAAGCATATTTTCTTTGATTTGATCTTTTTTGATTTTTCTGTTTTGTGTTATTTTTATCTTTCCTTCATTGGGGGGGCATTTGGGATTTTTCTCCCTTTTTTGGTCTTTAAATTTTTTTCTTTCTTTTCCTCTTTCCCCCTCACAATTGTGTGTGTGTGTGTGTGTGTGTGTGTGTGTGTGCGCGTGCACGCCCTGGGCCTGATTGAATTTAGGGCCTTGCTCTTGCTAGGCAAGCACTCTAGCCACTGAGCTAAATCCCCAGCCTCCCTCCTTACAATTTTGTTCTTCTTTCTTCTTGTCTTTCTTTTCTTTCCTGTACTTTCTTATACTTTTCTCTGTTTATCTTCTTTCTTTTTTCTTATTTATTCCTTCCTCAACTGTTCTCTGTCACTACTAATTACCTTCTACTCTTCAATAAGACACCTATCTCACTTTTCTCTCCTCTTTTTCATATCAAGGTGAGTTTTCAAATTTGGCTTTTTTCATTATCTAGTTCCTCACTCCTCTTCCTTTACCAATATAACTACTAACATGTATGAATCTCTAGATAGATAGTTAACTTCACACTATTGCTCTTGAATACTGTTCTATTGTTAGTAGAGGTAAAGTTGTTCCATTTAGTAGATATTTACTGTAGGTACATAATATGTGAATATTTGGTTTATCTTAGTGTTCACAGAATAATTATAGATCTCTGTTCTATGGTTAAGGGTGGTAAATTATTAGTCCTTAGGATTTGTCACTATTCAATTTGTAATTGATGCTGATTTTATTACTATAGCCAAGGTGATATGAATAATGCTATTAATTGATTTTCTTGGAACGATAATATCTGGGTTGCCTTGGGGTCATTAAAAATACTGTGGTCCAAGCCATTCCTGTAAAACTAGATACCGGGCCAAATACACTGCAACCTACCATCTCAATGTTGAGATGGTAAGCAAATGTTGCTGGATCCTGGGACAGAGGCAAGAGCCAATAATTAGCCATGCCCAGAGGACACCACTGAAAAGTTGACATTAACTAAAGAGGTCTCTGTACTAGAAACAAAGCTTTCCACTACAATCAATGCACAAGTTTCAGGACAATAACTCCCCCCCAAGCCCCAAACAAACAAAAAATCCAAACACAAGAAGACAAGGCGGGAGATGGCAGAGTGGTAAACAGCAGAGAAGTAGGCTGTCTGAAATTTGGTGTTCAGATGGTGGAATATAGTGATGTGAGGAAGAGAAGGATAGAAGTGGGTTCCTGGGGCCCAGCAAGGACCTGAAGCAAAAACTGAAGCCCATGGGAAGAGCAAAGAGAGGGACCTAGGCACAGAGGAAGGAGGTGGTGAGTGGCACATTCTCCCTGCACCCTGTCTTGCAGTGTGGGTGAGAGAGCTTAAGCCTGCAGGTGCATGGTGACTACTGGTAATCCCAGAGGCCTCCAAAAAGAGATGCACCAGTAGCGCACAGTGGTGGTTGTGGTGGACTGCAGTGGCTGGTGAGTTATTCCAGTTCAGATGTTCCCTGGGAGAGGGCGATTGGCCAGTCACCTTCTTGGAGTGGGGCCGACTGAGCTCGGAGCTCAGAGAAGCTGTGGGTAGCTTCATCTAGCAGCTTCCAGTGTCAGGGCAAGACTGAGCTGAGTTCAAGTGGGCAGGAGGTCATGGAACCGAGTCCAAGCCAGCAGGAGATACACAGTGTTTTGCTGGCTGAACAACTTGGGTTCCAACCTCACTACCAGAAACCAGTCTGAACTTCAGTGGAACTAAAGGTGCAGGCTTGCTGGGATAACCCACTACCCCACCATAAATCTACTGCTTGGTTTAAACAACAAGGATCCAGGCCTGGCCACTCTGTCTACCAGTGACAGCAGAAACAAGCCCTGAAGCTGAATTTTTTTTTTTTTTTTGCATTTTTCTCCTTTTTCTTTTTTTCTTGTTTGTTCTTGTATGAGTGTGAACCTTGATTTTAATTTGTTGTTGTTGTTATTGCTTTGTTATGTTCTTCTTTGTATTTCTTCCTTTTCTCTTTCTCTCTTGTCTTTTTCACCAGTTTCTCAAAGTTTGTGTAATCTTCCTTGGTCCTCCAGCCTTGTTTCTAACCTCTTTCTCTTTTTCAATTTCTCTATTTTTCCCCTAACCCTTTTTGAATTTTCTTCCCTGAGGGTAAAATCATCATACTGAGGGCATGCTTACCATATACAGTTTTCTGGTTTGTTTTAGATTTTGTTATATATCCATAAATTATTAAAGGTGGCAAATTAATAGTTACTACAGTTTGTATGCTGTATTTGATGCTATTGTTACTATTGATGGTACTACTTTGGCCAAGGTGACAGAATTGTTCTGATCAGTTGTTCTTCTTTGTATGCCAAGACTGAGATTCCCTGAGGGTCATAAATAATACTATGGGTCAGTGCCAAAGAACCAGGGGCTAGGCCAAATAGCAACTTCTCGTTCCCAATAAATTGAAGAGATAGGATCTTGCAACAGACTCAAAACCCAAAGCCAGCTATACCTGGAAGACATATCTAAGAAGTAGTCATTTCTTAAGAAGACATCTATATTAGTTAGATTTTCAGAGCCAATGGTTTTGAGAGAGCAGATTTAATAGGGGACATTTACAGATTACAATATTCACCCAAATGCAGAAGGTGCCGAATGTCCATCTAGGCACTGGAGACCCAAAAGATCCATTTGAGGGCTGGGAGCCCACAGCCCTGTCCCATTTACATCCATGTCTTCACATGATGTCTGAAAAGAGATCTTCCCTGGAACCAGGATACGATGCTTGCAGCAGAGATGACAACCAGAGCTCCTCTGAAGCAACAGCAGCCATCCTCGACGACAGCAAGGCCCTGAGCTCCTTCCTTGACAAGGGCAGCCGTGTTCCTACTGGAAGAACCAACTGCAGCAGAGCTTCCCCTGGGAAACAGCCCACCAATGCTACGGCTCCCATTCTGCCTTATATTGCATTAGCAACAACCCTCAGGTGGATCTCGTATGCCCAGCATCACACCAACTCAGTCCAGCTTGGCGTTCTGGCTCAAGTTGACCATATTAGGTCCACCACAACATCTCTAAGAAGTAGTTCTCAATACGAACAATAAAGTGACCTATCATAAAGAATTTACAAGCATCAACTCAGGAATTTAAAAAAATACAAATTGAGAAGACATAGGAGCAAGATGCAACCCTAGACTTCCAGTGTGCCAAAGGTGAATGCAGGGGACAATGAGGTGGAACAATTTGAAAACCACCCACCTGGACTCTTGGAAGTGGTAAGGGCAGAAGTAACAAAGCAGAGGAATGAGGCTCTAGAAAAAAATCAAATCAGAAATAATTTCTCTCCTAACTACAGAGATGGTGACCACAATGAAGGACATAATTAATGACTGTAGAACAGATACAGATAAAAACTAGAGGAGCTTAGGAAAATGAAGGAAACTATGAATGCCCAACACAGGAATGAAATAGAATCCATGAAACAGATTCAAACAGATATCCAGGAGATTAAAAATTCCAGGAAAAGTATACACAACAGAATAAACCAATGTGAGGACAGACTATCACATGTAGAAGACAGGACTGTGGTTAGTGATCATGAAAATAAAGAGTTCTTAAAAATAGCAAGAGACTACAAAAAAATCAACCCAACAGCTGCTAGATGATACAAAAAATAATAACATGAGGTTGTTATTACAATAAGGTTGATCAAAATCAATGAAAGAGCAGGAGATAGCACAAATGAGATTAAAAAATCTGTTCACAGAAATAGTGGCAGAAAACTTCCCAAGCATGGAAAAAGAATGTGACATACAAATAAGTGAGGCACATAGAAATCCAATTAGCCATGATTTAAAAAAAAAATCTACCTGAAGGCATATAATAGTCAAGATTCGCCAGGCATGGTGGTGCACACCTGTAATTCCAGCACTCAGGAGGCAGAGACAGGAGGATTGCTGAGAGTTCAAGGCTAGCCTGGGCTACAAAGTGAGCTTGAGGCTAGCCTAAACTACACAGTGAGACCCTGTCTCAAACAAACAAACAAACAAAAAATTGAGACTCCAGAAATTCAACACAAGAACAGAATATTAGAAACTGTTAGAGAAAAGAAACAAATCACCTGTAAATGAAAGCCTATCAGAATCACAGCAGACTTCTCAACACAAACCCTCAAGTCAAGGAGAGCTTGAAGTATTTCAAGCCCTCAAAGAAAACAATTTCCAGCCCAGACTCATGTGCCCTGAAAAGCTGTCTTTCAAAATTGATGGAGAATTAAGATATTTCCACGACAAAGAACACTTGAAGAGATTCGTGACCACCAAACCAGCACTCCAAAATGTTCTGAAGGACTTTCTAGAAAGAGATAATGAGGACTATAATTCTATGAACCCAACAGAAGGAATACGCCAGGCAAAGCAAGTAATTAAAGAGAGGAGGAAAAAAAGGGAACCAACAGCAGCAAAATAGCATGACAAGTCAACACATATCAGTTATAACCAGCAATGTAAATGGTCTCAGTTCACCAATCAAAAGAAACGGACTGGCAGCATGAACCAAGAAGCAAGATCCAACAATATGCTGCATATAAGAAACACATTTAATTCAAAAAGAAATTCATAGACTGAAAGTCAAAGGTTGCAAAACAATACTTCGTGTGACAGAAACCCAGGAAAAAAAAGCAAGGTTAGCTATTTTATTTGCACACAAAGTGGATTTCAACCCAAGACTGATTAAGAGAGACAAAGAAGGTCACTACATCCTTGTAAAGGGAATAATCCAAGAGGAACAGAAAATATCAATACAAATGCACCGAATACCAGCACACCCAACTATATAAAACAACTATTAACAGACATGAAAAATCAAATAAGCACTAATACAGTTGCAATGGGTGAACTCAATACCCCATTGTCAAAGTAGGTGGATCAACTAGACAAAACAATCAACAGAGAAATATCAAACCTGAACCAAACTTTTTTTTTTAAACCAAGAACATGTATTGGTACAATGTACATATAATGATTACATTCGTTTCATTTATTTTGTACCTGTACATGATGCATCTTGTTTTCCCCCCTCTTCCCTACCCCTCCCCTCTGTTCCCTCTCTCTCTATTTACAGCAGGTTTATTCACATTTCTCCATGAATTTCTTTTCCCTTTTCTTTCCTTCTTTTCCCTTCTTGCTTTTCCCCCTTCTCTCTTTCTAGTTTTCCTCTCCTTTGTATATTATCTTCCTATTATATCTATTACACCTCTTTGTCCTATTTACACTTATGGTTTTTCATATTAGAGGAACAATTCAATGTGTATTCATGAATATCTGATTTATTTCACTTAGTAGTATGTTCTCAAGGACATCCATTTACCTACAAATGACTCTAGTTTATCCTTTTTTATGGTGGTGTAGTACTCCACTGTGTAAAAAAACCACATCTTTGTTAGCCATTCATTGGTTCTTGGGCATTTAGGTTGTTTCCAAGACTTAGCTATTACAAATTGTGTTGCTATAAACATGGTTGTGCACACATCCCTTTGATATGATGATTCTAATTCTTCAGGGAAGATCCCCAGTAAGGGAATAGCTGGATCAAATGGATCCTCTAGTTCTAGTTTTTTGAGGAATCTCCATATTGATTTCCATAGTGGCTGAACTAGTCTACATTTCCACCAACAATGGAGGAGGGTTCCTTTTTCCCCACAGCCCCTCTAGCATTTGTTATTGGTTGATTTTTTCATAAACACGGAAACCTGAACCAAACTTTTGAAGAAATGGGTTTAGTAGATATCTACAGAGTGTTCCACCCCACAACATCGGCATACACATTCTTCTCAATGGCACAAGGGATGTTCTCTAAAATAGACCACATACTAGCTCATAGAACATGCTAAGTAAATGCAAAGGAATTGAAATTATCCCATGCATATTATCAGACCATAGAGCAATGAAATTGGAAATAAATGGCAAAAGAAGCCACAAAAATGTCATAAACACATGGAAGTTAAATAACATCCTCCTGAACAACCACTGGGTCATGAATGAAATTAAAGAAGAAATTTTAATAAAAGGAAATTAAAGAAGAAATTAGAGAGTTTCTATAATTAAATGATAATGCTAATACAACATGCTGGAACTGGTGGGATGCAATGAAAGCAGTTCTACAAGGAAAATTTATAGCAGTGGACTCCCATATCAGAAAAATGGAGCAAGCTCAAATAAATAGCCTAATGTTGAATTTCAAACTTCTAGGGGAAAAAAGAGCAAGCCAAGCACAAAGCTCATAACAGGAAAGAAATTATGACGATCACAGAAGAAATTAATGCAATTTAGACTGAGTTGAAGAGTTTGTTCAATAAGTTGAGGATCAATGAGTTGAAGAGTTTGTTCTTTGAAAGATTAAATAAAATTAACAAACTCTTACCCAACCTTATAAAAAAAAAAAAGGAAAAACTCAAATCCACGCAATTAGGAATGAAAAAGGTGAAGTCACAACACATCCTGCAGAAATCCAGGAGGTCATCAAAACCTACTTTGAGAGCCTTTATTCTAATAAGATGGAAAATACACAAGAAATGGACAGATTCCTAGATACATATTACCAAAGCTGAATCAAGAAGATGCAAAGATTCCAAATAACCCAATAACACTCAGTGAAATTGAAGACGTAATTAAAAACCTACCAACAAAGAAAAGCCCAGATCCTGATGGATTCACTGCTGAATTCTACAGGAAATTTACAGAAGATCTGATGCCACTACTCCTCAAACTCTTTAATGAAATTGAAAGGTAAACAATACTCCCAAACACATTCCTGGAAGCAAGCATTACTCTGGTCCCCAAACCAGAAAAGGATCTAACCAAAAAACAAACAAACAAACAAACAAACAACAAAAAAACCATAGGCCAATCTCCTTAATAGACATAGACACAAAAATCCTCAATAAGATACTAGCAAACAGAATGCAGCAAATCATCAAGAAGATTATACATACAACCAAGTAGGATTCATCTCAGGAATGCAGAGATGGTTCAACAAGTGTAAATCAATAAATGTGATACACCATATTAACAGAGCCAAGGACAAAAACCATACAATCATGTCAATAAGTGCAGAAAAAGCATTCGAAAAAGTGGAACAACCATTTGTGATTAAAAAAAACCCTGGAGAAAATTGGGATAGACAGTCTTTATCTCCACCTAATAAAAGCCATCTATGACAAACCAACAGCTAACATCACACCAAATGGACAAAAACTGAAAGCTTTCACTCTAAAATCAGGAACAAGATGAGGCTGTTCACCATCATTACTCTTATTCAGTATAGTTCTGGAAACATTACCTGAGCAATTAGACAAGAGAAAAGCATAAAGGGAATAAGGATAAGAAAAGAAGTTATCATTATTAGAGGATGACATGATACTGTACTTAGAATACCCCCCAAAACTCCACCAAAAGACTTCTAGATTTAATAACCAAATTCAGCAGCATAGCTGGATACAAAGTCAACACTCAAAAATCAGTAGCATTCTTGTACACAAATAACAAACTCACTGAGAGAGAAATTAGGGAAACATTACCTTTCATAATCCAAGAAAATGAAATACCTAGGAATCAACCTAACAAAGGAAGTAAAAGGCCTTTACATTAAAAACTACAGTACTCTCAAAAAGGAGATCAGAGAGGATATCAGAAAATGGAAAGATATCCCTTGTTCTTGATTAGGAAGAACGAATACAGTGAAAATGGCCATACTTCCATAACTGTTACACAAATTTAATGCAATCCTGATCAAAATACCCATAGCATACCTCACAGGGCTAGAGAAAACAATCCTAAAATTCATTTGGAACTAGAAGAGACCTAGAGAAGCAAAAGCAATTCTGGGCAACATAGACAAGACAAGGGCATCACAATGTCTGACTTGAAATTATACTACAAAGTTATGGTGAAAACACAGCCTGATACTAGAAATAAAAAACACAAAAAAAACAATAAAAACAACTGACCCATGGATCAGTAGAACAGACTAGAAGATACAGAAACAAATCCAAACACACTCAGCCACCTGATCTTTGACAAAGGGGCCAAACACCTTCACTGGAAGAAAGACGGCCTCTTTAATAAATGGTGCTGGGAAAAATGGCTCTCTGCATGCTGAAGACTAAATTAGACCTATATCCTTCACCATACACTAAACTGAAAGCAAAGTGTATCAAAGATCAAAATATTAAAATGGAATCACAAAAAAATTAAAAAAATAATAGAACCACTATATCTGCTGGAAGATAGAATAAGTAGAACTCTAGAAGACACAGGTGTAGGCAAAACTTTATGAACAAAACCCTGGTCACACAAGAAATAACACAAAGAATTAACAACTAGGATCTCATTTTATTAAAAAGCTTTTTAACAGCAAAGAAACCACCAACAGAATGACAAGAGAACCATAGACTGGAAAAAAAATTTTTGCCAGAAGTTCCTCAGACAAAGGTCTAACATTTAGAATATATAAAATACTCCAAAAAAAAAAAGACCCCCAAATTTAAAGACCCAATCCAAAAATGAGCCTCTTAAATGAATAGACAGTTCTCAAATGGAAAAGTACGAATGGTAAATTAATATATGAAAAACTGTTCAACATCACTGGTCATTCCAGATATGCAAATTAGCCAGGTGTGATGGCACATGCTTGTAATCTCAGCGCTTGGGAGGCTGAGGCAAGAGGATTTCTTCAAGTTCCAGGTCAGCCTCAGCTAGATAGTGAGTTCAAGGCCAGCCTGAACTAAATAGAGAGATCCTGTCTCAAAAAAGGAAAACAAAACAAAACAAAACAAAAGAAAAACAAAACCAAAAAATAGATGCAAATTAAAACAACACTGAGATTCTGTCTTACTCTGGAAAGAATGGCTATTGTCAAGAAATCAATCAATAACAAATGCTGGTGGGGCTGTGAGGATAAAGGAGCCCTCCTCCACTGTTGTTTACTGTTGATGGGAGTGTAGTATTGTGCAACTACTATGGAAATCAGTGTGGTGATTCCTCAAAAAATTAAAACTAGAGGTTCCATTTGACCCAGCTATTCCCCTTCTTGGTATCTTCCTGAAAGAATTAAAAGCATCACAACACAGTGGTATATGCACACCCATATTTATAGCACCAGAGTTTGTAATAGCTAAATCTTGAAAACCACCCAGATGCCCATCATTTATCCAATGAACGGGTAAAGAAGATGTGGTTCTTCTATACAATGGAATACTACTCTACAATAAAGAAGGATAAATTTGAGACATTTCTAGGTAATGGATGGATGGATGCACCTCGAGACCATATTCTTAAGTGCAATAGATCTGACATATGTGTTCAAATATCATGGTTTCTCTAGTGTGAGAAACTGAAAGTGAAAATAAGGACAAAAATGTATAATAGATATTGGGAAATAGGAAGAAAATGTTCAACTGGCAAGGGAAACTAGGGTGGGGCCTTGGGGAAAGGAAGGAAAGGAAAAGGGGGGAAAAAAGAATAGAAGGAAAAAATGGAAATAAAGCTTTTGTAAATAAGGTGGGGAAGAGGAGTTGAAGGGAGAGGAAGGGTTTGGGGAAAAAAAGAATCAAGCTATATCATGTACCGGAACAAATTCCATATGATGAATGTTATAATTATGTATATCCAAAATGTACCAAAAAAAGTAAATTTTTTGTGTTATATACTTTTTTGTGTTGTGTACAACTCCACACAAGGAATGTAAACATTGTGTACTGCAAACGTATACTAGTGAAAAAGAAAAGAAAAAAAAGAATCTTTGTGTTATGCAATATAACTCCAAATAACACAAACTTAAATATTGCATGGTATCTTTTACATGAGAAACCCAAAGTATAAATCAGTTAAAGAACAAAATAAAAGATAGGAACCAGGCATGTGGCGCTGGGTGTAATCCCAGCACTCAGGATGTTGAGGCAGGAGGTTCGCTGTGAATTCAAGGCCACCTTAAACTAAGTAGTGAGACCCTGTCTCAGATTTAAAAGAAATAAAGATATATAATAGGAAATGTGTTGATAGCTCCTTTGCAAAAGAGAGGGACCAAAAGATGGAGGAATGGAGAAGGGTAGGAAGGGAGGGGAATAAATAAATCCTTAAGACGTGTTATGGGGCTGGGGATGTAGCTCAGTGGTAGAGCACTTGCCTCAAAAATTCAAGGCCCTGAGTTCAATCCCCAGCACCCCCTGCCAAAAAAAAGATGTGTTGTGTACTTGTACCAACTCCTCATGGTGAATGTAATTATCAGGTACTGCAAACATGTACTGATAAAAAGGAATAAAGAAAAATGAGCAATGTAAAAATGTACAACTTAATGAATTATCACAGGGCTGGGGATTTAGCTCAGTGGTTAGAGTGCTTGCCTTGCAAGCACAAGGCTCTGAGTTTGATCCTCAGCACCAAAAAAAAAAAAAAAAAAAAAGAATTATCGCAAAGCAAACATCCATACAACTATCATTCAGCTCAAGAAAAAGTAACACCCAACAACCCTCTAGTCATTTTCCCTTTGTTCTCCCAAAGGTAACTATTATCTTGACTTTCCCAAGTGCATATTCTTTACTACTGTAGATTATTCTTGCCTGTTCTCAAAAAAAGTCTACAAATGGAATAATACATTATGTATTTTTTGTATCTAGCTTCTTTTATTCAACATTATGTTTGTACTTTTTTCATGACTGAGGTTGGGTAATTTTCATACACAGTACTTATTGGCTATGGGGTAGCCTCTATTGTGAAATGCTTATTCAACTCTTTTGCTTTCTTATTAGTTGAGCTGCTCACCTTTTTCTTATTGATTTCTAGTAGTTCTTTATGTACTCTGAGTACAAGCCTTCTCTGAGTTATGCAGTATACAGAGTCCACAAAAAAATGTAAATACACTTCAGGAAAAGAAAAACTTGTATAAATACTTGAAAATTAAATTTATTGATACGCCATGAGATTAATACAAGTTACCTTTGGCCACTACAATCAAAGAGATGCTCAGAGTGTGGCCATTAGTTTCCAGACGTTTACTAGCAAGGCAAACTGCAGCGTGGGTGACATTGGTCATTGAGATTGCTGCACAAGCATTTTCAATTTCTTCTCTAAAAGCTAGCAGTATGGTGGGTTTTCTGCAATATGCGACATCCTCTGTGGTCCCCTGTACAAGGGTAACACCATCTGTTGAAAAAACACTGTCCTGGCTGGGGATTGAGCTCAGTGGTTAGAGAGCTTGCCTTGCAAGCACAAGGCCCTGAGTTCAATTCCCAGCACGAAAAAAAAAAAAAGAAAAAAATCGTACTATTTTCTTTTCCTGAAATGTGTATTTTTTTTTTTTCAGAATCTGTATATGTTGTAAGTTTCCTTTTTGGCTCCCCTCTTCATTCCCTCAATACCACAGCATTTCAAAAAACAAGAATTTTTAATTGTAATAGAGTCAACTTTATCAGCCTTTTAATGTATATGTTCTGTCTTAGAGATCTACACTGAGATCATGAGGATATTTTATATTATCCTCTGGAAAACTTTTTTTTTCCATTCAAATTTAGAACTACATTCACTTCAGATTGGTTTTTTTGGTAGAGGGTGCTGGGGATCAAACTCAGGTCTTTGCACTTGATAGGCAAGTGCTCTACCACTGAGATAAATTAGGTCATTTATAGGAAAATGGATGGACCTGGAAAATATAATGTTGAGTGAAATAAACCAGGCTTGCAAGCCTGAATACCATATAGTATCCCTCATTTGAGTGAGGCAAAATACAAACAAAAGAAAATGGTAAACAATGGATACAAAAAGGCAAAGCGTTAGATCTAAGCCAATAGGCAAGGAATCCAAGGGAACAAGAAGAGGGCGAAGAGGGAGGGGAATGGGAATCCAGAGGAACAATGATATCCTAAAAACAAGAACCTAATAACCCAAATTTAAAACAGTAACACTTACACCAGGTACTACAGTAACTTTATGTAGTTGTGACTTAATGCAGGATCTATGTGATTGTTTACATTGCTCATTGTTATAAGCAAGACGCACAATGTATTATGGTCTGTAAGCTTGTGTAACGGCCTGTAAGTTTGCATCATTTTGAATAAATTTTAATAAAAATCTATTTTAAAAAATCCCCAACCCTGGGCTGGGGATTTAGCTCAGTGGTTAAGAGTGCTTGCCTTGCAAGCACAAGGCCCTGAGTTCGATCCCCAGCACCAAAAAAAAAAAAAAAAAAAAAAAAAAAAATCCCCAACCCTGATTGTTTTATGTATAATGAGAGTTAAGATTTTTGTTTTGTTTTGGTGACAGGGTCTTGCCATGTAGTTCAGGGTGGCAAGAACTCACTACACAGCCCAGGCTGGTCTCAAACTCGTGGAAATCTGCCTCAGCCTCCAAAGTGCTGGGATTATGGGAGGGTGCCACCATGCCCAACAGTGTGAATTAAGGTTTGCTTCTTGTTTTTTCTCCCCAAGATTCTTGTTAAACTATCCTAGCCTTATGTATTGAAAAGACTTCTTTCTCTGTTCTTCTCCAGTACCATCTTTGTTAAACTTAAACCTTGACCAATAAATGACTCTCTATTCTATTCCCTTGTGTATCCTCACACCAGCATCATGCTGTCTTAATTCCTGTTATACTATGTTTTTATAAACAGATGATACATTGTCCTCATTTTTCTTTGATGGGGTCTTAGCTATTTTTGTTATTCTCCCTTATTCTACCACTGTCCCCCCGCACTGCTCCAGTACTGGGGATTAATCCAGGGTTTTTGGACTGAGCTACATCCCCACCCCTTTTTTATTTTTTTAATTTTACAAGTCATGTTAATTAACGTTCCTAAATTCAAGTTATTAGTTCAGTACAGTTATAAAATGGGTATAAAATATCTATTTCATGAGGAATAAACTTTTATAAATATGGTTAGCATAGAAAAGAACCTTGATAAGCATAGTTCTTCCACCTTGTTTTTCTCAGCTTGTCCTACATGTTTTCTCAGGTCTTTCTCATTTGGCTGGAGCAAGAACAGGTATAAAATACTAGAAGGTTTTGTATAATAAGAGCCTAAATTTCAGAAATTCATGTTATTTAACCTCGCAGAAATTAGGGGCACACATAAAAATTGTATACGTGGGATATACTCTTCATAAATGTCTAAAATATGATGCACACTTTCAAAATCACTCATCATTCTCTTTCTCCTCCTCTAATATTGGTCATAAATCATGTGAGTGCAGTGTTTTTGTTTTTTATTTTGTTTTTGTTTTTCTGGCACTAAGAATTGAAGCCAAGGCTGTTGTACTGAGCAACATTCTCAGCCCTTATTTATTTATTTATTTATTTTTAATTTGAGACTTGCTAAATTGCCCAAAGTGGGCTTGGACTTGTGACTCTCCTGCCTCGGTCTCCCAAAGTGATGGGATTACAGGCATGTGCCACCATACCCAGCTCAGCTTTTTAATAATTCTCAGTTCAAAGAAAAGTCAGCTGTGGCTACACTGTTCAGATTCCACACTGCATAGGTATGTTGGCACCGTAATAGATATTTCTTAGCCCAGTACAGAGACATACCAAAGCTATCACAACAATGCAGCAGACAATATATCTGTCAGCTCTGAGTACCATTACCCACTTCTCATAACTGCACATTGTGCCTCACCTTTTTAACTTTGAGCATTTGTATTTGTCTATGAACCAATTTAAATTTTTTTTCTGGGCTGGAGACACAGCTCAGTGGTAGAGGCTTGTCTGGCACGTATCAGTCCCTGGGTTTAAGTCCCAGCACTAAAAAGTAAAAGAAGAAAAATATTTTCCTTATCGTCTTTTCACCATACCTTCTGAACATACGTGTGAGTGTGCATATGTGAATATGGATGGGTGTGTGTTGTTTTACTGTGTGATTCTGGAGATCGAACCCAGGGCCTCGTGCATGCTAGGCAAATGCTGCATCACTGAGTTACATCCCAGCCCTGGAACTTATATTTTTAAAGGGCTAACAAAATATCATATATGTAAATTATAAAATCATGATAAATAACCATGAATCTAACATCTGACTTCCACACCATGTGCTTCTCTTTTTGTGCTAACTGGCTTCATATTTAAGCATCTTTGAGAACTTGACTGCCCTAATTTGTATTATTTAATATTCTTTAGTGTGGACAGCTGGACCCAGCTTCAATATGTGGTTATTTCGCAGCTCAGTACTGCTACAAAATCAGCATTTAGAGAAGTGGCAAACAGGCAGTTTTGTCTCCAGTTCTATCGACACCTCTAAGTGTCTGTAACTGTGACTGCATATGGCGTCTTACACTCAGAAATGAGTTCTAGGCTCTCTCTCTCTCTGTCTCCCTCTTTCTCTCCTTCCCTCTTTCCCCCTCTCATATGATGCATATTCATATATATAACAAAAAGGATATATATATTCATATATCACACATATATATATATATGGAAAAGATAAAAACAGCTCCCATCTGATTCATCTTGCTTTGGCATTTTCCTACTCATCACTCTGCAGATTGGGGCAAAATGCTCTCTCTGGTATCCATCTCTCTCCCTGTTCCCTTATTCGTGTTGGGTTAGAGACAAAGCGGATATGCAAAGAGGCAGTCTGCTATTTTCTGCTGCATGATTTCCCTTTCTGGTGACTCTGTGGCTGCTGTCGGCTCACACAAGCCATCACGGAGATGCTCTTTTGTGGAAATGTGGGGAATTCTGATTGAACACTTTGTGGAAGGTGCCTCCCAGGAGAAAAGTGAATAGTCTGTCAGCCTCTGTTATTACTGCAATCTTGTCACTAGGTGGCAAAGGCAGACGTTCTGTCAAGTGGCCCAAAAGCTCATCAGAAAGGAAAAGATTGAAGGTTTATAGCATCTGACCTTATACAACATGCTCATTTAATTCACAAGATATTTCATTTCTGTATTTGGCTCCTCAATTTTAGGAATACTAGATCTCTATGATTATAATCTTTTTCCCCTTACCATAGATGCACACAAATATATAGTATGTACTTTTGTGTATATATGTATATATCTCATCAATGTCTAGAGAACATAGTTCAGTTGAGTAAACATTTGCTAAATGTTTATGGACCATGCAGCAAGAACACACAGATGGATAAGATATGGAATCTGTTTCAAGGACCTGTAGTCTGTTTGTTTTGGTGCAGTCCTGGGGATTGAACTCAAGGTCTTCACGTGGATCTACATCCCCAGCCCTTTTTTATTGTTCATTTTGAAACAGGACCTCACTAAGTCACCAAGTTGTCTAGGCTGGGCTCAAGCCATGCTGGAGACTCCTGCTTCAGTCTCCCAGAGTGCCTCAGTCTCCCAGAGTAGGATCACAGGTGTGTGCCACCATGCCCAGGTGGCATTTGTCTTTCTGTGGCAATTTTATACATGCGGACAACATTTGTTAAGTTATACTACCTATCTGTGCACAGTGGCATGTGCCTGTAATCCCAGCTACTCGGGAGTCTGAGATAAAAGTTCAAAGCCAGCTAGACAACTTATGGGGATGTAGAATAAAAAATAAAAAGGACTGGGAATGTAGCTCAGTGGTAGAGAGAGCTTGCCTAGGATATTGCAAGGCCCTGGGTTTAATCCCTTGTACAACAAAAAAGAAAAAAAGCAGTTATACTACCTAGAATATTAAAACCCAATAGGGATGGATGTGGTGGCATACTCTGAAAGGCTGAGTCAGGAGGATGGCAAGCTCGAGCCCAGCCTGGAAAACTTAGTAACTTAGCAAGCTCCTATCTCAAAATAAAAGGGGAGGGGGATAATATGTAGCTCAGTGGGAAGGCCCTGAGTTCAATTTCCAGCACCATTAAACAAAGTAAAACAAAACACACTTAATAGGACTATTTAGAAGACATAGTTCAGCCCTGAGAAGCAGAAGAAATCTAATTTTTGTATTATTTATATGCAATTTTAATGCTTTGATTAATTTTTTTAAATTTTAGACCTTTGGAGTAATGGTAAAGACAATACAAAGTTTTCTGATATAAACTTCACTAACAGAAACAAACAAACAAACAAAAAACTTCGCTAGCATCCCCCAATGTTACATTGCACCTAACTGCATTATCAAAACTAAGATATTAACGTTGGTATGTTGCTTTTGCTAAAGTGCAGACTTGATTTGGACTTCATCAGTTTTCACTCCACTCTTTGTGTTGTGGGATCAGAGCCAGGACCCCACACTGCACACCATCAACACGTTTCCTTAAATCCCTGATAAATCCTTCACGTTTCCTTGCCTTTCATGACCTTGAAACTTTTGAATTATACTAATCAGGAATTTGGTAGAAAGTCCCTCATTTGGGATTTGTCTGGGTTTTGTTGTTATTGTTATTGAAGTTACAAAACTTTGGTAAAAATATCACAGATATTTCTCAGTGCTCTTATGAGAGAGACATGATATTGACATCTAATTTCTGGTGATTGTTAAAATTGATTATCTGTCTAAGGTAGTATCCGCCAAGTTACTCCACTGTAAGGTTACTATTTTTTCTCTTTGTAATCAAGTATTTTGTAGACAATATTGTAGGGCTGTGCAGTTTTTGTTTCTTTTGGTGGTACTGAAGATTAAACCTGAGACCTTGAACATACTAGACAAGTATTCTACTACTGAGCTGATTCCTAACCCATCCCTCTTGTTTCTTTCTAAATCTTCGCCTACTAAATTTTTATTTTTTTGAGACAGGGGCTCACTATGTAATTCACTATGTAACTGAACTCACTATGTAGCTCAGGCCGGCCTCAAACTCGCAGCAATCCTCCTGCCTCAGCCTCCTGAGAGCTGAGATTACACGTTTGCACCACCGCACATGGCTAAATTTTTATTTTTATATAAGCTTTTAAATTTTAGATTGTTTTAGATTTAGGGAGAAGTATAAAGATAATATGTAGGGTTCCCATATGCCCTTGCCCATTTTTCCCTACTGTTAATATAGGGTAAATGTATGTTTACCCCAACTATTGTATCAACATTAAAATATTACTATTAAGTAAAGTCTACTTTATTTGTGTTTTGCTACACCTGCTCATTTAACATTGATTGATCTTGTCTGTAGCAGTAGTTACTGTGTTGTTCTAATGGTGATTTTGTGTTCTCTTGGCTTTTCTACTTTATTAAATGGAATTCTTCTGTAAGGAACTGTTGTTCTTTGCCCCTGACTTACTTATTTATTTAATTCCTTATCTTTATCAGTGTGGATTCATGTATATTTATTATATTTAGGGGTTTATCATGCTATCGTTATATATTTTGTGGATCAAATTATTTCAGCTTTCCCTATTGGAAGTTCCTTTGGGCTATAATATTTAAAAATTTTATGTGCAGTGCTAAAGTGAGGAAGTATTGGAGGACGAGGAGGAGAAGGAGGAGAAGAAAAAGGAGGAGGAAGAAGAGAAGGGAATGGGAGGGAGCATGTCACCAGGACCCAGAGTCTAGCCCAAAGGAAATCCCAATAGGGAAAGCTGAAACGTGTCATCTAGGCGGCTGTTATGCTTATTATTTTCTTCTTCAGTTGATTTTTTTAACTTTTTTCTTTCCTTATTCTTATCATTGAAACATTATGATTGTCCCAAATTACACTGGAAGGTAAAGACATAAGAAATACACTAAGAAGGGAAAGAAGGAGAGACCCAGGTGGATGGGACTTGTTTTCCTGCCCCTTCTTTTATTCATGGTCTTGGGCAAGCTACCCAACCTTGCTAAATCTCAGTTTATTCATCTGTAAAATGGCATGAGTATAAATATTTACTGTATGAAGTCATAAAGATGAGATAAGTGTCATTAAAAAGGACCCTGTTGTGATAAAGTTTTACATAAATGTAACAGATAATCTACATCCTGGCACAAGAGCACTGTCTCCTACTTTATTTGGTAATGGTTGTTAAGAAAATGCTTTGATGGCTGCACACAGGGCCCCCATTCAAGAAAGAAAAATGAACAATGAACAATGAAATTGTACTCGCCAAAAAACAGAGCCTGCAACTCCACGGATATATTTACTCAGGTCTAATCTCGTTTCTGTATCTCTATTCATTCAGAAAGCCCAAAGATTATATTGGTAACAAGCATGACCTCTCTTTTTCTGACATAAAATAAAAGATTTGTTTCTAATAAAATAAAAATACGGTAGAATCAATTTTTTTCTCTGAAGCAGTGTAATATGTTTCCAAAGCAACATAAACTATCATGTGGCAACATTTCAAAGCTGTAGCGTCTGCTGGTTTGCTCAGAGAGGTTATTTATCTTCTTCATCAGCAAGACTAACAGAGTACCCATTAGAGAAAAGAATATAGTTGCAGGTACTATCAGGAGGTAATAGACTTAGTACCTAGTACCTACCCTTGAGGAGAATGAAACCTACCCTATTATTTCAAGAACTTCAAGCTACAGAAGGAAATAGTTTTGGAATGACTTTCTTTGATCAAACTGAAATCTAAAGTTTAAGTGAAAACATATAACATTACTGAAGAGAAATGTATGTAGGTGCCAGGAAAGGACAACGTAAATGGAAACCAAGATAACAGAGAAGTGGTTTGTTCTCTCCCCACCGCCTTGTGGTTCTAGAGATTGAACCCAGGCCTGGGGAGGTAGATCAGTGGTAGAGCACTTGCTGAGCATGCGTTGTGGGGCCCTGGGGGTTTGGCCCAAAGTAATGAGACAGGGTCTCATTTTGTAGTCCAGGCTGGCCTTGAACTCACTATGCAGCCCAGTAGTATTCCGGCCTCAGCCTCCTGAGTGTGAAGATCACAGATGTGTGTCACCATGCCTGGTTCCATTACATTTTTTTGTGTATAGTAAACTCAAAAGGGCTAATACAATGATGCTACCTAAAATCTCCAATTTCTGATTCTAGGCTCACTCTGGGGCCCTTCCCTCCTCCATGCAGTCTTGAGATGATATCAGAAAACTGATTTTAAAAGAATCTGCAACATTATCTGGAAAGAAAAGAACACAAAGTAAGAACCCAAAGTGATTTATTACAGAGGATCCAGAGCTGCCCTTCTCGTGCCTCCCCGTCTGGTCTCATACTCCATGGCCCAGTTTTTCTTCTCAGCACAAACACTGTAGGATTTGAACTTTGGCTTCTCAGGTTCCACATACTTGCTACATGTGTCACTTAGTTCGAAAGGTGGGCTGTCTGTCACTCCTTCCTTAATTTTGACTGCTGCGGCACACTAACCACCCTGCACGGTGGTGGCATTTCAGCGCTAAGTGGAGTCAGATGCCCAACTGCCTTACAATGTACAAATCAGCAGCCTACTTACCTGAAAAGCTTCATTTTGCTTTTGCTTTTTTAGATAAATAGAGCTGGAATTCCTGGTGCATCATATACATTTGAATGCTCAAAATTTAAGGGATGGACACCAAGTAAACAATTCTAACTCGTCTCACATAGACTTAAAAAAACAGACTAAGTAGCTTTAAATTCATCAAATCTTGTGTACATCATGATTCTACTCTCTCTGTTGTTTTTGGAAACTTCTACAGAACAAGTCCATTCTCTTTGGTGGCTCAGATTTTGACCTACGGAATGAAAATAGGACCATTTACAGGAAGATTTGTAATAGTATTTGGACAAAGTTTTTGCAACCAAATGTGTGTTTGGTATAGGGTCACTTTTGGCCAAGAGTATTGGGTTGGGGGTGTGGGAGCCAGTTATGGGGCACATATCCATAGGCGCTGGTGGAAGGACACAGAAAGAGTCCCAGGTCAGTCTTAGAAACTCAGCACAGGCTGAGCAGACCATTCAACACTTGAGAAGTCCTGAGAGCCTGAGTAGAAGAGACGTTGTTATGGTTTGTACCTAGATGCCCCCCTAAAGCCTCATGCAGTTATAGGTGGGGCTTTTTTAGAGGAGGCTGAATCTACAGTGTATGATGCTGGAATTAAGAGTGTGTGATTAGTAAATCTGTCCACTGATTGCTTTAGCACTGCCCTAATCCCAGTAGCCTAGATAGAATATAAAAGGAGTCAATTGCCAGGTGTGGTGGCGCACACCTGTAATCCTAGCACTTGGGAGGCTGAGACAGGAGAATCACCATGAGTTTGTGGCCAGCCTTGGCTACATAGTGAATTCAAGCCCAGCCTGAACTACAGAGCAAGACCCTGTCTCAAAAAATAAAATAAAATAATAAAAAGAGTCAGAAAAAGTTACTATGGTTGCTTACTTGCTTTGCTACCTTCTGCCTGCCATGAACTGTTTCTCCTCTATGATGCCTGTCTGCCATGACATCCTACCTTGGAGCCAGCCAACTATGGACTGAAACCTCTACAAAGTGAATCAAATAAACCTTTCCTCCTTTAACTTTGGGTCTGAGTGCCTGGCATTTTGTCTCAGCAACAAGAAAAGTAACTAAGACAGATGAGTTTCTTGTAATTACTTACACTGCTTTCTGCCTTAGTTTCCTTACTTGTCAAGGGAGATAAGGAGCTGGGGTGGAGGTACAGGTCTATAATCCTTGCCCTCTAGGAGGCTGAGACAGAGTCACAAGTTGGAACCCAGCCTAAAAGAATTAGCAAGACCCTGTCTCAAAATAAAATATAAAATAAAAAAGGGTTGGGGATTTAGCTCAGTGATGGAGTGCTTGCCTAGCAAGCACAAGGCCCTGAGTATGATCCCCAGCACCCCCCAGAAAATAAAATAGGTCTGGAGATGTAGCTCAGTACAAAAGCCCCAGGTTCAATCCCCAGTACTGGAAAAAAAAAAAAAGCTGGGGGGGGGTATGGATAAGGATGCTTATTTCCACTTGCTTTTGTGTTTCAGAAGCTTATGCTGAAAGGGGATTACAAGGTTTAAAAATTGCTATTTTCCATTTCTGGAGATCAAGAAGACATTATCTTGTTGGTGAAGAACTTGCTGCAATATGTTACTTTAAATTCAAGTGCTACTGGGAGCTAAGTACTGAGCTTGTCCTTCCAGGATGACAGAGGGACTGAGTGGACAAACACGTACTGCTTGATGCCTTGGGGTCTACACCCCTTCATCTACTCCTTGACTCATTAAACACTGGCCAGTGCCTACTCTAGTCAGGCTCTGTGTTTGGCATCGGGAAGCCAACAATGAAAGCTGCATTCTCTTCCCAAAATAATGTGTAGTTTATGTAAGAACAACAGAAATGACAGCCTAGGGGAGCAGCAGGTACTGTGGCAGGGTGGGGACACAAAGCAAAGGCTATCACTCAAGGTGCGATCAGAGCAGTCTTCAAGAAGAAGTGGCATTGGATTGAACCTTGCAGAACATGATGAGAAACCAGGAAGGAAAACTCTGAGGCATGAGACAGCCTACATGTAGCAATATCTAGTAACGAGCTACAAATGGCCACAATATATAAGGAAGTGCTAAACTGAACAGTAGAGAACAGGTTTGCCCTAACAGGGATCACAAGACTTGAAGTGGGTTCTTGTTTATCCGTGTGTTAGCACATCATTGCTATTTGACTTATTGATAAATGGATTCTCTGGGGCTCAAATTATGTTTGGATGTTGTAGTTTTTGGTTTTTGTTTTATTTTGTTTTATTTTTGTTTTTGTGTGTCTGTGTTTTTTTTTTTTTTTTTTTAGTACTGGAAATTGAACCCAGGGCTTTGCACATGCAAGCACTTGGCCACCGAGCTACACTCTCAGCTCTTTTTATCTTTTATTTTGCAACAGGATCTGTCTATGTTGCTCAGGCTAGCCTCGAACTGGCAGTCCTCCTGCCTCAGCCTGCTCAAGAGCTGGCTTAACAGGCATGTGCCACCACACCAGGTGTGTAGAATACCTTTTTATAAGCCAAGTCCTTGGGAGCAGGAAAGACCACTGATAGGTTGGCCTTATTTTACCTTGCTGACATGTTCTCTCCTGTCCTTTTGTTCTCACCTTTCACTGACAATGTGCATTTTGGTTTATATCTGGATGTCCCCGCCAAAGCCTCATGCACTCATAGGTGGGGCTTTTGAAAGGTGACCAGCTTATGATAATAGCTGTATGTGCTGTTAGGAGCTGGGGACTGGTCAGAAGAGTTGGGTCACTGGGGGCCTGGGCAGGTTTATCTCCCTCCCCAGCTCCTTTCTTCCCTTTCTTCTTCCCGCTGCCTTGACAGGAGCAGCTTTCCCTCTGCCATGCGGTGTCTTCTTTGGAGCCTGCAAATCATGGACTGAAACATGAACCAAAATAAACCTCTCCTCCTTTAAGTCGTGGGTGTCAGGTTTGTGTCTCAGCAACAAGAAAGTGACTAAGACAATGTCCTAAATACTGAGGTCTGTACCACCCCCACATCCTCCTCTCTTACTCTCCATACTTCTCGAACTTTGACTTCCATTCGTGAGCCTGCTTTCTCTAAGGTAACCAAGAGTCTTCTTTTGGTCAGTTTTGACTAGTTCATATTCTCTTCTTTGCAACATTTATTCTGCTGATCACAGCACTGAGGAAAGAACCTCAGTGTCTTTGGTGATCCATCACCCTATTTTGTCTATTTTTCTATTTCTTCCCTCTTTTGTCCCTAATCACATGTGGCCCTAAAGCTAGGTCCCTGATCCAGCTATGTCTTATTGCCTTGCCCATTTTCCTACCCTCCTATATCTCTATGTATATGCCTCCCGTATTCTGGTTTAAGCTTTAACTTGTGCACAATTCGAAAAGCAAGATATTACACAGGTCAAGGTGTGCACTGCAGCGTCAGGATGCTGAGTTTAAATCTTGGCCCTACAGTATATGGTACTAGAGGTGTCACCTAGTTTCCCCATCTGTAAAGTGGAGTGTAATAAATACTATTTTCTTGTTTGAACTTTTGGAGAATTCAGTAATTTAAGTAACTTTCATAGAATAATATCCACTATATGGGTAATTATTTTGTCAGTATTATCCAGCTTTAATTTTTAAATTGTTAGAACCCCTCTACTTGTGTGCCCCTTGAATTCATCCTTTTCTGCAGTTTCTTTCTCCTCCCTGCAGAGAGATGATAAAAAGTATGGCCTTTTGAGACTGGAGGTGGATATAGCTCATTGGTGGGGTGATTACCTAGCACGTCAAGGTCCAGGTTTGATCCCTAGCACTAAAAAAAATACAGACTTTTGAGTCAAATTTGGATTGGTATTTCAATTCTACTTCTTATTGATGACATAGTATATAACATATTTTATCTCTCCAGGCCTTTATCTCTTCTATATTTGTACCACAGAATTTTAACAAAGAGTTATTCCATTGTTGTTAGTCCCGATCTTCTCTATTCAGCACAAACACTACATCTTTCAAACTCCTCAGACTGCATCTACCACATGCCCTCATCCTCTTCTGAAAATCAGTAGTACTTACCTGACAGTTAACATATGTCATTGAGTATTGCCATTTACCATTTCGCTGGTATTTCTGCTTTCCCTGATGTGATATAAGCTCTTTGATAGTAAGAACCTTGTCTCATACCTTCCTGCGGCTTTAGCAGGTAGCCTGGTGTTTGGCAAGTAAATGGTAATAGACAACCATCCCTTCAATCTTCAGATGTCCAAATTGGAACTGATTATCTTTCTCTAAAAAGTGCATTTCTCTTCTGCATTGGCCTGAGCACTCTTATCTTCATTTCACTTCGGATTTCACCCATCTGTCAAAGAGAAAAATAAAACACCATCATGAGAACTTCTTAGACCACTGTAAACTTTAGCTATCTTCTTTCGTAACTTTATGTAACTTCTTTTGTGTATAAAATCTTTACGATTCTATTTGGCATAGATTGACTCTGGCTATCATGTCTAGTTATTTTACACAGGCTTGAAGAGAACAATCTACGAGTTATAATTCTTTCTTTTCTGCTCAGTATCTAAGTAAACTAAGTACTGTACGTACAATAGTGGAAGTTCAAAAGTGATTGATTGATATCGTGAAAGCTATTCTGATAGAGTTGATGTTTTGGGAAACAGAACTTTCTCAGATTTCAATCTAAGATAAGATCTATGATGTTTCCAAATAATTTGATTTAATACCATACTATGTTGTGTGTCTTGTATTGACTAGAAGATAAATGTTACCAAACCATTTATTTTAATAAAAGTTTTCTATTGATGAAAGCTGTTGCCCACATTCATCTTTTATATCTGAATTTGACACTTAAAAACAATTTCATGAAATGGAATAAAAGCCGGGTATGGTGGCACACACTTGTAATCCCAGCACTAGGGAGCCTGAGGCAGGAGGATCACAAATTCGAGGTCAGCCTGGGCTATATAGTGAGTTCAAGTCCAGCCTGAATTACAGAGAGAGACTGTCTCAAAAAAAAGGAATGAAAAATTACAAAAATCCACCAGGTGCAGCAGTGCACACTGGTCATCCCAGCTATTTGGGTGGCTGAGGCAGGAGGAGCACAAGCTCACGGTCAGGCCGGGCAATTTAGTGAGAACTTGTCTCACAATAAAAAACAAAAAGAGCTGGGATGTAGCTCAGTAGCACACGCAAGACCCTGGGCTCTGCCCTCAGAACTGAAAACAGTTGAGGGAGGCATATGAACAAATCCTGACCAACAAGTCCCAAGGAAATGCTGGAAGATTATGGAAAGGAATGTCACTGATCTTGTTGACACCCATCTTAAAACAGAAGAGGGAGAGTAGTCCTAATTTAATTAAGCTAGCATAGTCATCACTTCAAGTACTTATGCTATTTGGTAGTGTGTGTGTGTGTGTGTGTGTATGCAAGCGCGCACGCGTGTTGCTGAAATAAGGCATTGAAATCAGAGGTGCTCTATCACTGAGATGCAACTCCAGCCTTTTTTATTTTTTATTTTGAGACAGGAACCCACTCTGAGTCTTGGGATCCTGTCAGGGCAAATCTATCCTATACTACTTAATCTAGCCCTTCCTTATACACTGTGGCCAGTTGCAGCTCATTACTAGATACTGCTGCATGTAGACTGTTCTCATGCATCAGACTTCTCCCTCCTGATTTCTCTTCAAGTTTTGCGAGGTTCAATTCAATGCTACCTCCTTTTGAGAACTCATCCTGGCCTTGAACTTGCAATTCTCCTCCCTCAACCTCTGTATTATAGCTGTGATATAGACATGCACTGCCATGCCTGGCTCTGTCTGAGATTTTTATCCCTTTTGCCCATCATCTCTGCATTCCTTCCACCCCTCTCCAGCCTCTGTAACCACCATTCAATTGTTTTAGAACAGTGTTGTCTTGTTGTGTGTAGACTATTTCCCCAGCATAATGTTTTCCGGTTTCATCCACATGGTTGCAAATGACAGAATTTCCTTCTCCTCCTCCTCCTCCTCTTCCTTCTTCTTCTTCCTTCCTCTTCCTCTTCTTCTTCTTTCTTCTTTTCTTCTCCTCCTCCTCCTCCTCCTCCTCCTTCTTTTTAAGACTGAATAGTATTCCATTGTATGTGTGTGCCACATATTTTTTCTTTCTTGCTTTTGGTGCTGGTGATTGAAAATACTTATCACATTTTCTTTACCTACTCATCTGTTGGTGGACACTTAGGTTGACACCATAACTTGGCTACTTTGAACAGTGCTATAGAGAATTTGGGTGTGTAGCAGCTCTCTGACAAACTATATCAAATCTTTTCAGTAAATACCCAGAAGTGAAGTTACTAGATCAAAACCTGTGTTTGTGATCATATGATTGTCCCAATGAGTTAACCAAAACTGAATCTTACCGTGTCTTACTCTGACTTTCTAGTTTCATGAGCCAATATACCTTGTAATTCAGGTTATTTGCAGAGAGCATCCTACCTGGCTACATGTTTTAACTTTCAGAGGAGGCACTACTGATCGTATTGGCTCAACAATGTCGCTTTAATTTCTGCTATGCGAGACAGCATACAGTGGGCTAGTGGGTGGGCCAGTAAAAGAATTTACCAATAAACAAGGAATGTAGAAAAAACAAGAACTTATTTTTGGCCAAGGGAAGCAGAGGGCAAGTTTCCAAGAAAGAAATAGCACAGTCAGGGTGAGATATTGGGATTTTTATGAGAGTTTGAGGATATAGAAAAAGGATCTGGGTGATTTAGTGAGATCCTGCCTCAAAATAAAAAATAAAAAAGGAGATGTAGCACAGTGAAAGCCCTGGGTTCAATCTCTAGCATGAAAAAGAATGAGGAGGAAGAGGGGGAGGAGGAAGAACAGAGTGGGTGGGAGGAGAAACACCTGTCACATACCTAACGATATACCTAAAAGCAAGGTGGGGGAGGGGGAAGCCAAATCCATTAGAATAGAACGCAAGAAATTTCTAAGTCATAATAGGTTTGTGTTAAGGAGCCACCCACTATGCAGGAGTGTCACTAAAACTTTGTACCTTAAAGACAAACATCAATAGCCTTTTGCTTGTAAGAAACTAATCATCAAGTTGGTCTTTTAGGTAGATTGGGGTCATACCAGCTGTATATGAGAGCTCATTTTCCTGAAATAGGGGGAAAACCTTTAGTAGTTTTACTCTCTACTATTATTTTTGTCTTCAAAGGCAAGATCAACTTCTTTTCTTTACATAATTGAGGTATTTAATTCTTTAGGTAAAATTATTAGTACTGTTATTAGAGATATCTTTTTTAGCCTTGATAAAAACTCATTTCAGAAAGAAAACAAAACCACTCTAACTTTGGAATCTGCACCTCTTGACATAAATTTAGCTAAATGGGTACTTCCTTCCTCTGGAATCAGCATCTTTATTGTGGTAGGATGACCCACATTCCTCTTCAAAGAGGCATGTGCAGTAGGATAGAGGTTTCTTTGTCTCTTACATGTTTGAAATGTTTATAACATATTTAAAGACCAGAGAAATTATAATATGTAAATAGATATGCCCTCTAAACAGTCCCTAAATGATCTACCTCTTTTCTCCTCTTTTACTACTTCTATACATCCCAGAATGTCCTTTCTAATCATAATGCCTACAGAATAACGCAGAAACTTCTTGGTCTGATATTCAGTTTGGTAACACCAGCAGACCTGTCCAGCTTTATCTGATACCGTACACTTCCACACATGCCTGTGCCCAAACCTACCTGTGGCCTTTGTCTCCCTATTTTGCTTAAGTTGATTCCTCCTTGTGGGGTCCTTTACCATACACTTTTGCTGTTGGAGTCCCTCCCATCCTGGAGATAAGGGCATGACAAAGCTGGCTGGGGAAGTAGGCCATACCTGTTAATTACGAGATCCCAGAACACATGCACATAACAGTTCCCAACGCCCTGCGTGTAGACTTCTTGTGAAAACTCAGGCAGGACTTCAATAGGATGGTGTAGACCTGACCTCAGCCTGAGGTGTGGGATTCCAGTACCACCTCCTAGAACCCATATGTAGAAGTTCTTGTGGGTTTCCTCAAGATTTGGACAATATAAAAGGACACAGACATTAAGAAGAGCTTGCTATCATGGTTTCCTCACAATAGCCCACCCTGCTCTCTCTCGGGTGTACTTTTATCTTGCTTTTTCCTCTTTTACATAGCCCAAGGTCACTCTGCAGAACCAGTTTCTCCCTCACTCTTCACTTTTACTTTTTCACTTGGCCACTGCTTTTTGCTCATTTGTCCAGTTCCTTGAGACAAGAAGAACCTGAGTCCAACTCCAGAAGGTGATGTGAACAACCTAACACCCAGTAACATTTAATTGGTGAGCCACTTTCAGAAAGAGGTAACTGGTAACATTTTGGCATAGCCATCCAGGAGAATCAAAAGTCAGGAGATTCTGACAACAAGACAATCAGGCCTTCTGCACCCCTTAAGAATAAGGGACCTGAAAAAAAATATAAAAAATAAAAAATAAAAAGAATAAGGGAACTGGTGGGCATGGTGGCACATGCCTGTCATCCTAGCACTCAAAATGCTGAGGCAGAAGGAGCTGTGTGAGTCTGAGGACAGCCTGGACTACATAGTGAAACCTTGTCTCAGAGAACCAAAAAAAAAGGGCTTGGGGATTTAGCTGAGTGGTAGAGCACTTACCTAACAAGTGCAAGGCCCTGAGTTCCATCCGCAGCACCCCCTCACCCCCTAAAAAGAATAAAGGACCAAAAGTGGGGGAGGGTGGTGTTAGGTTTACGCGGAGGGAGGGGGAAGGGAAAAGGCTGATGATGCTCGCCATGGGAGAAAGCTTTATTAAGGTGTTACAGCTCCCCCCTGTCACTTGAGTGAGAGTGCCCTTTTATCCCTTAGCCGCCCCCCCCCCTTTCGTGACGTTGGAGGCTTGAAAGTGTGTATTTAGGATTGGTCCTTTCTGCACGGGGTGATTGGGTGGTGGGTAACGCCCCTAGGTAAATTGGCGTCACGGACCTAATTGGGGACTCTAGTCAGGGGGAGGGGCCATTGTTTCGGCGGGAGATTCTGGCATAGAGATGGGGGAAGGGGTTTTGTGAGAAACCAGAGATGGCCATTTTGGCATCGGCGGGGGGAGTCATCCTAACATTCCAGCCTTTTTATTTATTTGGTTGTGGGTTTGGGGCATCGTTCTCTTTCCTGGCTGCTTCCTGCTGACACGGGGCGATGATTTAAGGGGTGTTAGTTTGTGGTCTGGAATGTATAGGAAGGTACTCCCCCGAGTTGGAGGGTGATGGCTGCAGTGGCCGGTATCCGTCCAGGAATAGTTGATTGACAGTCTGGTTGGTGAAAGCCCGGATGCGGTCCTGTAAAAAAATCTGTCAAGCAGCGAATTATGCAAAGTGTAAAAAGCAGGATTAGAAAGATCATGACAAGTGGACCTATGAGAGAAAGAAGCCAAGGCATTTGGCCAAAAAGAGAGAAGAAACCATTTCCTTCTTGCACCTCCCTCTCTCTTCTTCTCTTTGTGAGCCCCTCTCTTAGTTTATAGGGATGTGAGGGATTTTTCAAGGTGACTGATAGAAGTCTCTATTCTCTCTAGGTCTTCATCTATAGCTGCTCTTAAGGACCTTAGTCCCATGTTTTGGGTGACTAGGGAAGTTATGCCCGTTCCGGTTCTAGCTACCCCTAGGGTGACTAGAGTGGCAACTGTTAGTGCACTGATTGGTTCTCTTCTATTTCTCCTGATTGGGCCACTTTCCCAGTATTGATAGAGTGTGTCCTCGGTGTGATAGGTAATGTGAGGCCTGACTATAGAGGTAGATGAGAGGAAGGTGGGCCCCCAGTATTTGGGTAAAATGGAATAAGTGGCTCCAGT